>BSBM01001719.1:43142500-43275000 GCA_027924585.1 Larix kaempferi
TGCGTTTTGTGTGTCAAAAACGTGCACGTGTTTTGCATCAAAATGTGTGCCAATCAAAATATTTGAATTTAAATAGAACGCACGCGCGTTCTAGAGCACCTAATCATCCCCTCCTCCTATGCCCGCGTGTCATCCACACTCCTATGTGGTTGGTTCGGACTTACCGAACCTGTGCTATGGAATTTACTGAACCATAGCTAATTAGGCATTTCCACCATTTTTCTCAATATGCTTGTTTTTCACCGCTCTCTATAGCATAACATACATGACCATTATTGACGAAATTTTAGGTATAGATAGCATTTTTTATGCAAATTCCAAATATGTATTTTTTTTAAACAATATTGAGAGTTTCTATTTGTTTCCTAATTTTCTTGTGTCATCACTCCTTAAGTCAAAAAAAATGTTGTTATTGTTTATTCCTAGATTTTTCATTTCACAACCATTTTAAAAAAAAATTGCATGCTGCACTAGTAGACACCAACCTCTACATGCTATAAAAAATGCAAGTCGAAATGACTAGATTAAGACCTTCAAAGGCTGCACCCACATTTGACGTACCGTTCTCGAGGTTTGATCACTTACATAATTTAAAAAAAATAAAAAATTAAACATTTAATTTTGGAAAAATAGTATTGCACTAGTGCTACGGGTTCTATACATGTCTACAAATTTTTGTATCCCGAAAACATCATTTACACACTGAAAGGCTGCACCCACAAAAACATATACCTTATCATTTGCCAAAAAAAATAAAAAAGTGACTGTTAAAAAAATGAAATTTGACATAGTTATGTAAATTTTCAATACTTAAGGCTTATATATTCCAAAACGTGACTCAATTTCCTACGTTTCATCTTTTTTACTCGATGCAAGATATCTTGTGTAAGTATATCAAAAAAACCAATTAAGTTGAGGGATGCTTGATTTTTCAGTTTTCTGTTGCATCTAACGCGCCAAAAGTGACCCTCATTAGCTTGCACATGCCCATATATCATTGAAGGTCCTGAAAGAAATTTATTGAAGATATTGAGAAAAATATAAAAAGTTATCAGAAAATATAAACAAGAATAAAATAATTCTAAAAATATGGTCAAAATTAGCAAGCTTGAGAAACTTGAGATAAATTATAAATATAGAAAGAATTCAGAGATATTTGCAACTTAGAGACTCTCTTCCCCAACCTTCCATGTCAAATGCTTTGAACAAATCCCTAATTAGGAAGCTGAGAAACTTGAAAGAAATTAAAAACATAGAAATAAATCAGAGATATTTGCAACTCTAAGACTGTCTTTCCCCAACCTTCCATGTCAAATGCTTTCAACAAATCCATGTTGTCTCAAAGGATTTCCCACCGTATTCACCTCGAGATACCTCTTGTTGTTCCATCAATGTTGATATTTATTTGTCCACTCTTTCGAGTCTGCTAAGATTCCTCTTTGGGAATGGTGAGTGGCCCTTAATAGTTAGAGGGCATCTCTATCTCATCTAATACATCAATTTAGAATCCATGTCTTCAATACAATTGAAACATTCAATTTTTTCAGTCTTAAACATCCTGCTTACTCTTGTTTGACAATTCACATACAAAAAAGATGAAAACTTTTAGTAAAAGACCTTAACAATTGCAAACTAGAGAAAATTATGCACATTTGCAATGCACACAATTTGGATAAAGCATATTAGACCATGTTCTATTTTCAGGTGCTAGCTTAGAGGAGCTCCTAAGTTCACTTCTCAAACTCTGAATGCTGATGTGTGGGGATTTACCATGTATGTATTATATTTCTTGAGTTAAATGAATTACCTCCACATGGGATGTATAAAGGAATATGGATTGTAATTATGCCAAGGCCCCATTAATTTCTTGTTCCTATCAGCTAAAACCACAGTTGTGACCGCCCGAGCATTCACCAACCACATCCCAAGCATCGTCACCCTTGTTCAAATTCTGAGCCGGCCATAGAGCGTCTCGTCAAATATTATAAATAACAATAGTGGTCGGCTGAAACCCCTCACCTGTTCCTGAATGTGGAAAGCGGTCCCCAGTTTTGTCTTAAGTTTGTCTCAATCCAAGCTAACCTGCCATTAACCATTAGAACTACAACGATGAAGGGTACCCTCTCTCCTAGGACTAGATGGGAAGCAGGTTGTTTTACGTCGTATGCGTGCCCTTTTGGGAACATTCCAAACTTTGATTCCTTAGGATAATCAAGTCTATTTTTTCTTGTTTGAAATGGTTTCTTTTGCTTCCCCAACATGCAGCTTCATAGTTTATCTATATCTCTCATTAGCATGTTAAATTGGTGCTGCTCTTTGTTAAATCTCATAACAGGTTGCACATTTTTATAATGACTTGTATTTGGTTGCTAGCAGGGATAAGTCAAGATGCCAAAAGGTGGTAGGAAGAAAGTGAAAATGATGGAGCCACAACCAGCACCACTTAGGATTGAGACTATGTTCCAAGATACTAGGTGCACCACCGGTATTCCTCCCGAAATCCACTGGGGCGACATTTACAGGATGATCCGGGACCAAGATATCCCGGATATGTTACTAGAGGAAGAACAGATCTACCGCAACATCAAAACTTCAGGCATAGCTAGAGCTTCTACCCGTCCTGAGATGTTCCCATGTTCTGAAGTGATCGGGTGGATACTCGAGCATACTAATGCGGAGACAAGAGTATTAAATGACAGCGGGGGAATGGCCATCGCCTCATTCCAGCCAGCATATACTTCTGCAGCCTATAAATTCTCACGTCCCTAGCAAGCTCTGAGCGATGAATGGTTGGGCCAGATGAACAATATCGAGATGGCCAAAAAATTATTGGTCGCAGGAAAGCACTTAAGAAAGAGAGGTAATGATGAGTATGATGTTGAGAATCTAAGACCTCCTTTCAGGTTAATCGCCCTGATGCTATGTAGAATCTTCGGCATGCCCGATGGCACCATATACAAGATACAGTGGGTTCCCATTATCCACTTCGTGGCATTCAAAGGAACTGTGTTTGACTGGGCTACCATCCTGTCAGACAGTTTGGCATCAATGGTGGTTGCTGCAAGAGAAGGTCTGGCCTTAAAAAAGGCAGAATTTTACATGTCTTTGTATCTTATTGATTGTATTTTGGCCAAGCTATCTTTTCCCAGCTTAGGTTGCATGTGGGATAGAGCCAACACCCCGGTTTACACCACTTTCAGGATGATGTGGGCTCAAAATTACAAACCCAGCTATAAGCTCATCTGTGAGGGGTTCATCATGCCCCTATATGAGCAGATATTCAAGGAAGAGCCCAACTGTCTGTCCGAAAATGCCATGGAGATCCTAGAAAATTATGGAGATTTTTATTTCTTAGAAAAAGGCACCTACATCAGAATGTTTGGAGGAACTAAAGCTCCATATATTTTGCCGAAGTATGCTACTGACTATATAGTCCTTAAGGAAGCAGTAAGACAAATTTTCCTGGATGGAATCGGAGTGGTGCTTAACAAACAGCATAAGGCTTTTTTTCCGCCTTTTCCCTTCTGCATAGGAGCATACAAATTCTCAAGGGTTGCCTCAGCCGAGGAGTTTGTCCAAGAGATGAAAGCTTTCCACTTCGACGAAGTAATTTTCCATAGGAATGATAGGCGGGGAAAAGTTGCCGAGCATTGTAAAGAAATTTATGCTCATTTTGAGTACGCTCATTATTATGATGCCGAGGAAGAGGCATTTAGAGGCATCAGCAACATGACTGAGCTGCAGATTTGTAGCCAAGGCAGTGGAGCAAGCTTTAGCTCTACCAAGGCCCAAAAAACCAGCCAGCAGAAAGAAAAGGAAGCAGCTGATTCCTGAGCCCAAGAAGAGCAAAGGTTAAAAGAGGAAGCAAGGTTGCAGCAAGAGGCCGAAGTGGCAAGATTGCTGCAAGAAGCAGAGAATGAAAGGCAACAGAAAGAGGTTGAGGAAGCCTAGCAGCAAAAAGAGGCTGAGGAATCCCAGCAGCGGAAAGAGGCTGAAGATGAAAGGCAGCAGAAAGAAAATGAAAATCAGCCGCAAGCTAAAGGAGAGGAGAGAAGGCAGCAAGCTAAAGTAAGGCAAAAGACGGAAGAAGAACTCAAGGCAGTTGAAGATGCCCAGGCTGGAGGCTCTGGCACCCAGGATATGGAAATAGACATACCTCAAGCAGGTGTCTCCGGCACTTGAAATGTGGAGGCGGACACAGCACAAGCAGGTGTCTCTGGTACCCAAAATGTGGGGACAGATTCAGCTCAGGTAGTCCAGATCCCACCCGTGGAAGCAGAGACAAATATTATAGATCTCCCAATCGTCCTTTACACTCCATCAGGAGAGCATACCATGTCCATATGGGATGAATTTGTCTATGATAAAAAGATGAAGGAAATGGTCCTTAAATTGGAAGAGAGGATAAAGAGGCTCTTCCAGGAAGATATTGTTACCCCACCGGGAGACCACAGTAATGCAAAATACAAATAAGGCTCCCTTAGCTATGGCATCCGCCGCTGTAGAGATAGCAAAAGCAACGCTGGACAATGTGGCCGATATAGTTAAAGAAGTTGAGTCGACAAAGAGGAGAGCCCGCATGTTACAACACACTATGGCTAACGAACAGGCTTACAGAGATCTCGTAGTGAATAGGTATAATCGCCTATCTGTTGAACATAAAGAATTGTTGGACAAGTATAACCTTTTGGAAGAAGAAAAGGAAAGCATGGCGGTCCAGATGATGATCTTAGAAGCATAAAAGAACGATGCAGAAGCTAAAGTATCCCATCTAGAGGCAGATAAGCAGGTGTTGGTTGACCAATTAGAGCAAGCAGAAGGCAGAGCGATAGATTTGTCTCCTTTCCATGAGCTGTCCTGTAGCATCCTAAAGCAAATCCATGACACGCAGGAACTAATTACTGAGGAAGTATGCAAACTCAAGGCCATGGTGGTTAGATTAAAAGAAGTTAATGCAGAGGCCAATAGGCTTAAGGCTAAATATACTCGGGTTAAGGCTAACATCCTGAGCCAGATAGAATGGAGAGAAGGAAAAGTGGATTTCCCCAAGCATCTCCCATTCAAATCTGTAGATGGTTTTAACGAAGACATAGCCCTTTTGGAATTTTGCAGAAACTGTAGCATTAAGCTAATGGCCAAAATCCGAGGGACAATGGATAAAAGTAACAGTCTTTATCAAAGAATCCATGAAGTGCATGAAAAATGCAAGTTGAGTTTCCCTCAGTCCCTGGATGATTTTCCGGGCAAAGAACAACGTTTGTCTGAACTGAAGGAAGAGCTGGGCATCCAAACTAAATATGTGAAGAAGATTGATGTCCTAGCCATTGATGACCTCCAACATTATATTGGAATGTCATCAATACACAGTCATCTGCTCAAGGAAATGCACCAAGCAGCAGTAATAGAAATTCAAGGTATTGGGGCAGAGCTTGGTAAAGATGTAACTTCCCATAAAATCTTACTCCCTGCCTCAGCAAATGTAGTTATAAGGGACACTGGTATATGGTTTAGTTACATTGTAGAAGAGGAGAAGAAAGCAGCAGCAGTAGCAGAAGTAACAGCAAGCCCGATTTCTTCTCTCCCAGAAGCAGCAGCAGTCCCAGTTAGCTCGATTTCTTCTCCCCAAGCAGCAGCAGCAATTCCAGCTGGCTCGATTTCTTCTCTCCCACTAGCAGCAGCAGCAGTAGCTAGTTCGAGTGCCTCTCTTCCAACTGGAGCGCATGCCCAAGAGTGAAAGTGCTGATATTAGAGAATTAATTCCTATATTTTGTATTTTGGGCTTTCATATGTATAAAACGTGGAGCTATGGGACAGCTGTATTTTTCCTTTTAAAATAATTTTCTGTTAAAAAAGGAGTCACATTTTTGTCTGTTATAAGGGGAAAAATCTGTAGGTGACAAGTGTAAAGGGCCAGATGGCAGCCCAAAGGGCATTTTGTAATATTATAAATAGAAGTTAGGAAGTAAACACCAGAGGACTTTTTTGAGGGAAATAATTTTCTGGACTTGTACGAGCTATCTTGACTTGTTTCAAGAAAATAAAATCTTCCTAATAAGAGCCTGGAGAGGACATTTTTACATGGAAATGAAGACTAGATGTATGTTGGATTATTCTTGTGACTTCCATGCTTTACTGTGAGATCTTTCTTTACTTTTCTGAATTATTTCTTGGTAGTGAATGATCTTGCTTCTTTCTATGCAAATGAATTCTCTCTTTCATGAGTAATGAACTGTGTTACATTTAATTAGAAGCTATCTTCTGATATCTTTTACCTTTGTTGTAGCTTTATCTTTAAGATTTAAATGGCTATTTGTTTATCCTTTAGATAACTCTTACAGCTCATTGCTCATGCTTTCAATTTTCTCCTTGCAGGGATAGTTAGATTTATTTCAGTTTTAGACATAGATCTGTGTTCCAGTTCTGCATTTAGATTAAATTTAGATTAGGCACTTGCATATCATTATAAAACATAAAATCAAAAGAACGGTGGATCGGGCCATAACCGATATAATTGGAATAAATCTCCAAACCCACGGTTGCCGGAACCGCTAACCGGACGGATTCCCCATACCAAATGGTGGACAATCTAATTGGGATAGTCTACTGGGGAGGATCCCTTTCTGATTGATGCTGCGATCTCCATGGCATCAACAGTGTTGGAGTTGATGAATAATTGACAATAGTTGAAATGGCTAAGTGCATGTGGAAGGGTAGGAATTTTCCTAATGGTCTTTGTGTAGATGTTGTGGATATTATTGTTTATGTGCTGAATAGAATCATAAATCACCAACCAGATTAGTTGAAGGGAAGATTGCAACAAAGACATGATCAGGCCCCACACATGATATTCAACATTTGTAGTTTTTGGATGCAATCCCTTTGCATGTTCCATATTAAAAATGGAACAAGCTAAATTACTAAGGTGGGAAACACCATTTTGTTGATATTCAACTTAGACAATGATGGTGGATTGTACTCAAGGGTACTCGAGTTGATGGGGAAACCAGGACAATGCTACAAGCCACTAAACTTCTCTTTCATCTTCTACACCATATATGATTGCAAAGGATACCTTCAATTCATTGGCTTGTTTGAAGTTTGATTGAATTGGGAGTCTAAGTGAAATGTCTCCAACCACTTTTTCCATGGTCTCTTTACCTAAGTACAATACTAGAAGATGAGAGAAACCTTGTCATCACAGTGACTGCAAATTGGGAAACTTAGTAAGCATTTGTTATTCCAATGCTTGACAAATTCAAAGCAATGAAAGGCAGGTCCCCATCTGCAAGGTGCCAATGAATAACATTCTCCCTTGGTTTGGCATGCTTCTGCCATGGCCATTTCCAATTGAAATCAAATCTCGGTTGTTGAATTGGTATGTTGCTTGAGGTCTCTTCATATTTCTTGCTTGAGACCTCAATCATATTCCCTTCATAGTATGAGTGCTTGTTTCTTACGGTTGTTGCTACCCAAATAGTCAAAGTTGTGGGCATAGTCTTCAAGTATTTATTATCATAGTCTTTTTCTTTTTGTTTATGTTTCTTTGAGTCCCATGAAGGAATTGAATGAATCCTGAGGATTTAATGCAGTGTTTGTGGCAGGATTCAATATGGATTTGATGTGAAAGGAGTCCTGTGATTATAAATTCAGGTGTGGTTGTTGTCCATGGGAGCAAAGTTGTGTGGTGTTGGAATGGAAGGTTTGATTGATTAGTTTGATAAAGAAATTTGGTGGTTTGGCATGCTAGTATTCATGTATGTGCATTGTATGGCGATGTTAGTTGTCTAAGATTGTTGTTTGTTGTTGAGTTTTTCTTGGATGTATATACAATGAATATATTGTTGTTGTTGTTTTTGTTGTCAATGTTGTGTTCTGACATGGTTTCTCTAGTTCAAAGTAGGTGATGTTAAGGGATATGAAATGGATTGTGGTTTGTTTCAAGTTTTGTGAAGGATATGAATTAGCTTGTGCATAGTCCTGGATGAATATTGGGAGCCCAACTGGTTTCTGGTAAAGTCTTGAAAGGCATAGACTTTCTTGTTTAAGACTAAGAAATGGGCTATGGGTCATGCATAGTCTACAATGTCAATAGATGATATTGCAATGTATGTTTATTGAAACACAAACTAAAAGAAAAGCATGAGTCTTGCATATATGGATTGGGTTTGTTGATTGAAATACTAGAAGAATGTTGCAGTGGGTATTGAGCAAGGAGAGCTTATTCCAAACTTGGACAAAGATGGTGAGTGCAATTTTGTTTTCTCTTTTGTTTTTTGTTTTTGTTTTTGTTTTTGGGAGTGTATAAAACTTATTAGTAGATGGAGGAATTGGGTAGTGGGTCATTCAAGGTTGACAAATAGTACACAATTTAGGATAGAATCCATCTTAAGAACGACAAAGGGTTTATTTACATTTCTCGTTTCATTGCAGTGGGTTTAGTGTGAGTGCATTTATTTGAGGAAGATGGCATGGTTTATTTGATGTTCACGGGGTTTATGAAGGATTGGAAGCGGTGATCATAGTGGATGCATTGCTTTATGGTGAATGAATTGATTCCTAATAAAAGTCGGGAATTGGGTTGTGGGTATCCCTGAGGGAACAATACATTTTGTGTAGTTTTGTGTGGGGTAGCAGAAATGGGTTTTGCTTCTTCAAAGATTGACAATGAGGAAAAGGTGGCAAGATGCAAGCAGAGGAAGAAACTGATGAGGATTGACACTCAGGAAAAGGTGGCAAGATGCAAGCAGAGGAAGAAATTGATAAGGATTGACAATGAGGAAAAGGTGGCAAGATGCAAGTAGAAGAAGAAACTGATGAGACAAGCTCTGAGTTCAAGGCATGGCTTTGCAGAGATAGCGAGAATAACAAACCTAATTCACAAAATCCAATACATCCCGACTCACCTAGATGGAGGAGTTGTTTTAATAAATTTATTGGAAGTTAATGCAATGATTATAAAATAAGACGTGAGCCAATTATATAAAAAGACAATTATAATTATATTATATTTATAAAAAAAATTATGTTGTAATGTTTAGCTTATGAAGTAGTGAATAATTTTTTTTGACAAAGCATTTTTAATATAAGGTCATAAATAAGCTGCTAGCAGCACAACATTACATATCCTAAGAAATATATTGGAACCATGCGCTATTTAATGCTCTACTGTTTGATTGTTGATATTTATGGTCTTACTTCAATATTAGTATTATAATGCCAGGATATATTATGATTCTTTGAGATTCAAACAAATTTTACTTTACATTACTCTTGCATTTTGAAATTAATCATAAAGTTTATATATTATTATTATTATTTTAAAATTAATTTCAAAATTATCTATACATATATATTACATGATTGATTTATTATATTCTATATGTATAAAAAATAATAAATGAGTAAAGGACATGTAAATGTGAAACTTAAATCATAACTCATATATGCTAGCAAGGTCTTTTTTCTCAACTTTTATCTTTATCTTAATTTCGAAAGTTGATCTTTCATGGACATTAGTCAAAGCCCCCAACGCTTTACAATTTTAATGAAACTTCCTAATCCAATTCTTAAAATAAGGTAAACAGAGCTTCAGATGCTTAATAAGTGATTTTGTTTGAGTGTTCTCAAATTTGCACATGATCAACTATGGTCAATATTATTCAAACATTGTCAACCATGGTTGGCCTAAGTTAATCATAGTCAACCATAGTAACACATAATCATCCATGGTCAACTATACCCAACCAAACTCAACCATAGACAAATATATTCAAACATGATCAACCATAATCAACCATGGTCAATATTAGTAAATAATGATTAACTATGCTCAACAATGGTTCCATGGTCAACAAATATTACTAAAGTGAATCATATTCAACCAAAGTCACCCTTAGTCAAACATCACAAGTAATCCATGGTCAAACATCACAAACTTTATTCAACTATCTTCAACAATGGAAAAACATAGTCAACCATAGATAACCATGGCGACACATGCTCAACCATAGTTAACCATGGATAAGCAACAGTCACCCATAGTCAAACATGGTTGACCTTAGTATAACAAGGGTTATCTTAATCAAACATGACCTTAAACAAATTTATCCATAGTCCCCTCTAAACAAACATGGTTAAGCATAAGCAAAAATGGTCAACCATGTTTAACTAATGTCCACTGTCTCAAACATGATCAACCATGGTCAAACATGGTGAATAGTAATCAAATGTTCTCAAACATTCTCAACTATAGTCAATCATGGTCAACTATAGTTACCATTATTAACCACAATCAACAGTCAACCAACCATATTCAAGCATAGTAAAAGAAAGTGGAACATATTGAAGAAAAGTTTATCAAAATTAAAAATGGTCAACCATGCTCAATATTATTCAAACATAGTCAAGTATGGTTGGCCTCACTTAATCATAGTCAACCATAGTAAAACATGATCAACCATGGTTAACCAAACCCAACCAAACTGAACCATGCACAAGCATAATTAAACATGATAAATCGTAGTCAACCATGTTCAATAATAGTAAACCATGGTTAATTGTGCTCAACAATGTTTCCACAGTAAACAATCTTACTAGAGTAAACCATGTTCAACCAAAGTCATCGATAATCAAACATCATAAGTAATGCATGGTCAAACATCGCAAACATGTTCAACCAAATTTAACTTGACGTCCGATCAAATTATTCTAAAAGTTTATGAAATTTATTTCTCCATTATCAACATGAAAAAAAATCACAATGACCCTGAAAAAGAAATCATTATGTAGATTCAAGCTTTATAATTAATCAAACAAATTTTTATTTTTTTCAGAAGTAAATGAAAAATAATTTTGTGGAATCATGTTTCAAAATTAATCAAATCATTTACAATTTTGTTTTATTAAAACAATTTTATTTATGAAAAATTAATTTACAAAACAATATTTCTTAAAACGAAATTAAGGCCAAGCAAATAACTTCTTTGAAATGTAAAGGACTCATCCAAAAAGCAATTTCCTGCTATGAAGTAGTTTAGGAATGACTACATAACCTTTAAACTTGTTCATCCCTCTTTCATTAAAAATGGGTGAATTAAAAATAGTTGAATGAATGGTTTTTCATTTTTATCTTCTTTGACGACACTAGCTTATTCCAGTACAACACATATTCACTGTTCCTTTAAGGAAATTAATCAAAAAACGTCCGTGGTAGAATGCTTCTTGGCTGAGTGAAATGTTTTTACCGGACTTACTCTTGTCTAAATGTGGCCACACAAAGTCAACCTCCAAAATATTGGAAGTTCTGTCCCGCAACTTGGAAAGAAGAATTGTTGCAGTTCTCTTGGCCCTGCTATGAAATCCGTAGAATATTTTTGAAGGGGGATGGTAAGTAAATGTCCTCTCAAACTTTATATTCCTGCCATTGAAATTTTTATATTCAAGTCATTTCCGTCATGAAATATGGTGGGGTCCTAGGGAATTTCTCAATTGTGAACTTTTACATGTAATTAAATTCTTTCATTATATTAGCTTGTTGGACCAGCTCAAGTAGTTGAGTACTTTAATTTGTGACCAGAATTGTGAACCACATGTGAACAATATATATATATATATTCATTATATTATTATTGTATGTGTTATCTAAATTGAACATGGGTGGCCCTAGAACCACACTTTAATAGAATGAGCTAGCAAGATTTGACATGTTATCTACCTAAATAAATAACTAGCTTGAAAAAAATAAATATATCACACAAAGTTGGAACCAAATTGAGAAGATAATAATTCATATTCTCAATCATTTTAGATGTACCCAATCAACTCCTATAGTCTCACTACATTTATATTTATTATGTCCTTCACATATATTTTTCGGTCATCTTATTAATATCCTAGTACATGGCATAAATTTTTTGTTGACTTAAGTTTATGGTAATGTTATATTTTTCCACATTAAATATATTTAAAAAAAACATTTATTTCAATTTTCATTGGCTCTTGAGTGCCGGCGTCATGTTTGGTGCCTGGGCCTCGGCGGAGGGCTCATGTAAGCGAGGTTTGCGAGACGGGGATGTATTAATTTGGATCCATGTTCAATTTTTTTGAAATGTACAAAAGTATGTGTAAAGTTTTATATTTTATAAATTTATTTTATTTTTTTAAATCACATTTCTTTGGTTTTTCATTAGCTCTGTCCGGGTGACGCTTTCCTGGGGCTTTGTGTCCCAGGACCCGACAGCACGTTTGCGTTAGTCGGGTCCAGGCGAGCGTACCAGGCATTGCAAGAGGTATGTCAAGTGTGGGTAACAATCACATTAGGTGTCAAACTCGCTGACAGACAACTATTTGTCCATCACAAGCATGTTCTCTCAGGGTTCTACAAAATGTGTTATTGAGTTTTGCGTCAAGGATCGCCCATACTGCGTATTCATTGGAGCTCTGTGTTCGGAGAGTAATAGTCAAGGTGTGGGTTATTTTAGGATACTTGAAATGGATTTGGATGCTTCTTCTCTTGATTGCATATGCAATGGATGCTTTTTTTTTGTCTTTTCCATCACATTTAGCAGCTTTTGAAGCCATTCTATGAAGCGTTGCAGTGTTCATTATCATTGTCCTTTTCTTGTGGATATAGTTTACAATGGAAGCCTTGGTTTTAGTCAGCGAATACATTGCATTTGCGAGTCTGCTATAGTGACTTTGTCCATATTTTGTTTCAGATTTCTTTCCAATGAGTTGTTTCAACACTTGGTTCGATCTCTGCAACAATTTTTCGAAAAATGGTCATGCTCAAATACTTGCACCCTTTGTTAAAACAATGATTCCAGTCAAACAGTTGTGACTTACGTGTTGCTGAGCTAGTGATGAGTTCGAAGAATTTTTTTCCATAGAACAACACCATTTTCTGTGGGTCTAGAATTTGCTATCATTTGCTTGACAAGCTTTATAACCTACATTGGTTCTCTTCTCATTGACATGGTTTGGCTTTAGATCCTCCCCACGAACAAAACGACTTCGGCTTGCTTAGAAAAAAAATATCTCTGTGTAATGTGTCCCTATTGCAACTATATTTTCGTCGTTGCCAAATTTTGACAATTTAATCTTTTTTACTAGTCTTTGCTCCATCTCCGGTCTAGATGGCATGTGAAAAGGACAAATTTGGAAGGATTTTCATTAAAGAGGAAGAAGACAGGCAGAGTAATGCTCCAAAAGCATAGAAACTCTAGTGAGATCGGCACGGGGTGGAAGCTCACACCTGGAGGGAAAATTTTAGAGCAGAGAAGGAAGAAAGTAGGCAAGAATTTTAGAGTACGATAAGGGGTTGAAATTTGCATCGGCGAAGAAATTTATACTCCTTTCTATCCAGATAGCAGTTTTGGAGAGGTTTTCTGTGAAAATAGTGGCCCCAGAGGAGGAATTTGGAGTTCTTTCAATCCAAGTGGCTGTTTCAGAGAGGCTTTTATGAAAATAAGCAGTCATAGTGGAATATTTTGGATTTCATTTTTTGCAAATGGCCTTATAAGAGACGTTTTTGTGAAAATAGCGGTCGTTGAGGAGAAATTTGGAGTCCTCTTTGTCTAAATGGTTGTTTCAGAGAGGCTTTTGTAAAAAAAGCAGTCGGGGAGGAGTAAATTAGACTTCTTTCCGCAAAAGAGCCATATATTGTTTTTTTGTAAAGGGCTAATTTTGGGGGAAGAAGTGCTAAATTCTAATTCTTTTGTAAAGAAAGTGAATTTGCAGTGAATAATTGGCGGAGCTCATTTTTCAACGAAAGGTGTTTTGCTTAAAGCTTGATGAAGGAAGTTTTGCATGCAATAAGCTTAGACGATCCCTATTTGCCAATAAAATTAGAGTCTATGGAGAAAATTAGTTGTGGATACCCTGAGAAATCAACAGTTGTAGGCTGGAGTTGATCGTCATCTGGAGAAATCAGTAGTTGTAGAGGCTCTTTAAATTTGTGGAGACTAACATATAATGCTTGTGTCTAAAACAAATCCATTTCCCCTTACATGAAAGTGATCCCCACTCACAGGTATGTAACTGTTCTACCTTATGCATAGATGTTTTTTCAAATTTTAACTTCTTGAAGGTGTATTTTAACGTATTCCCAGACCATGGGATCCTACCAGATTGTAATAGCAGTAAGATCTATGATTTAAGATCTCTCTAACTATTCAATAGTAACCCATGGGGGCTTCACTCAATAAACTGCTATCATAGCATGTTCGTTCGTGGCATATGAAACAAAACCCCTAATTTCACCAAATATTGGAAAATACCTTCCAAAATCGTTTTTTTTAACCCCCTCTCAATATGCCTTGTCAATTTAAAAAAAAAAACCCTATTTTCACTAGATATTGTATGTATCAATGTTTTCATTAACATTTTTTATACCCATTTATATTTCTACCTAGTATATTGATATGATACCCCTCTTATGAGCCCACATGCATTCTACAATGCTTGCTTCTTTCGATGTATATTGTGGATGCACATTACTTCACCCACAATGCAATTACTCAACCACATATCATTATGATTTGCAACATCTAATGGTCTAATGAAGAGATAGGAGATCACTTCTTGTATGTCACTAGAGCCAATGCACATAGTACAACATTTAGATTGCATGTTGCAGTTCCCCAATCACTGACTAAGCCTATTGTGGGCTAGGTATCCAAGCCCCCAGGGCCTGTAACAAGCTCTAAGAGGCTGACTAAACCTCCCAAGGCCTGTAATAGGCATGAGTGGTTGGGTATTCAGGCCCCCAAGGCCTATCGAGGGCCTATAACAGGCCCTGGAGGCTTAGAGCCTCCCAAGGATATTGGTAACAATTGGCTGAGTGATATTGGTAACAATTGGCTGTCATTGACCATTATCTCTCGACTATGATTGACTGGAAACCCACTTCACCACGAAACCCCTAGCCTCAAGACGCGATTTTCCTGCGTACTGGTAATCCTGAGCCTTTCCTCAACCCGATTTCTCATCCGGCCATCATCCGGCCATCTCCATTTGGCGGATATTTGTCAACCCGCCCATATAAAAAAGACCCCAAATTATTTTTGTATTGTTACATTAAATAAAAAAACCCTTTGCCCCTTAATATATAAGCAATATAATTTTTAGGTTTTAATGAATATTTAATACCACAATATGAATGAACGTGATATTATATTGCCTTCTAGTGAAGCCCCCGTGTAGTAACCCTAGGAAGTTAAGTGTTGAAATGAAAGGAATTTGGAAGCTCTTCAAAGGTAGAGAGGAATCTAAACAAGAGGAAGCTGGTTTAATAGAATATATTAAATTAAAGAAGTAGTTAGGTGAATAATTTAGAGATTTGTTGAGGAACATAGTTGTATTTAGCTATTTGTAGGAAAGAAAATCCCGAGTGATTGAGGGAATATTTTGGTGGACAAATGGTATTGTTTCATTATCTTATTGAATGAATCTCATCAAGTTCCTTTTACGGTCAAGTGTTTTTTAAAGTATAAACACTTATGAATCTCATCTATCTAGTACTTTTTATGGTGATCTATTTGTTTATAAACACTACGAAATATAAAGGCCTTACGATCAACCCTTCATGGCGCAGATTTGGATGCATAAAGTTGGAGACAAAAGGCAGATTTCGATCTAATATTCCTACAATGACAACCAAAGGCATTTTTTGCTAATCATCTGCTTGACAAAGGCCAGGCATTTTATCCCTCATAATATGTGATCGGCGTGAGTATACTTCTATTTTGGTATCTATTTTATAGCTTATATTCTACCCATGTCAAGAGCCCTTGTGGTTATTGATCCTAAACTTATTTCAGGCTGCCAGCTTATATTTCCAAGGATTTTGGCTTGACATATTCCTATCTTTCTAGATTCCATTTTGACTGGGATGTTATTAAGAACTTGGATGTATGTATAAAGTGCTAGAGGGATCAATTAAAAAAACCAATGCTTTTTTATTCCCCTTTAATCGTAATGAATTCAAGCTTAAAACGGATAAATGTTATATGCATTCATTCCAAAGAAAAATATGAAGTGGGCTCTTTGTTTCTTTTTGTGCTCTGCCCCAACAAGGGCCAAAATGGAAAATGTAGTGGCCATTCATTTTCTAGGTAGATAACGACAATAAGATCAGTAACATTTTGACAACAATTATAGTTGGATATATATTATACCATCACACTATTGAACACAGAATGTCATGAATGTAAGCACATTATTGAACACAGAAAATTGACTTTTATTAGTTCTTTGTTATTGGAAACTCAAAAAAATATTATACGTATCATTCTCATGCTACTGCTTAAAAAATAAGAAAAAATGAATATTCCCATGTGAATGCAAATGTTAAAAGGACAAAATGAATTATCTTTCCCATGAGACTGTAAACGTTAAAAAGAGAAAATGAATTATCATTTCCATGCAACTACAAACATTAAAAATAATTATATGGGATTTAAGAATGTCGGATGTCCTCACCTTTCACCTTTCGATGCTAGAGGATGGCCTACAGCTTGGCTGAACATTTTCTTCGATCATTGGCAATGAAATGGATTATATCCATTGAAACCTTTTCTTCGATCAAACGCAAAAAAATGGCCTTTTCTTCCGATGATGGTATGGAAAAATGACTTGTCTGTGGAAGGAATATCTCACAACGATGAAGAATCAGTGCATGCCTGCTACACGTGGCTTGCCTGGATAGCACTACTTCCATACGTGGAATGCCTATTAATCGCCTCAGTTGACACGTTATTACGTAGCGCATGCCTACCATACGTGGCGTCAAATGAATGGAAAAACCAAAAATAGCATGGATATTAAAATGCCCAAGCTACATATATGAAGATGCCCTAAATACAAATGATATTTTATTTAGAATAGAATAGTTTTGAGAAGAATTAAATTAAAATATAACTTCACTACTGTAAGGATTAAAAAAATTAAGTTCCAACACATGTATATCAAGTTAGGATCCTTTAGTGTCATTCAATAATCAAAGAGAACCACCATTGTGACATGAGTAATCATGTGTAACTTTGTGTAAAGGGAAAATTGACGTGGAACTAACATTTTTCTTGGGAATACATATCAATATAAATTTTATTATAAAATAAAATAACCACCAAATGCAATTCATAATTCTTATTATAAAACAAATAAAAAGAATCAGCGAATAAAGTAGTTCAATTTTGCGACCAAAAATGGCAATGGCAGCTTCAATTTATTATAACTTTTATTATACAATAAAATAACCACCGGATGTACTCCATAATTCTTATTATAAAATAAATAAAAAGAATCAGCGAATAAAGTAGTTGAATTCTACGACCAAAAATGGTGCTGGCAGCTTCAATTTGTTGGCAACGATAGACAAAAACAGAGATAGAATTTATAAAGGTGGGTAGATTCTACAGAGATCAGAGAATTAAAGAATTAAAATCTTATGTGTAGATGCTAAAAGCTAGAGTACGTTCTCAAATATTGTGCTAGATTCATTGCAGGAAACAAGAACCTTGATAGTCAGTACCTTCATTGAGTTGGATGCATCCTTTTCCTTGTCAAAATTAACCATAGTATCAACTACCTTTAAATTCCCTAGTTAAGGTAGATGCATTATTTTCACTGTCAAAGCTAACCATAATATTTACTATTTTTATATCCATTCATTGTTAGGGAGCTAGAATTTTGGTTGCTTATTCTAAAACAAAACATAGGAATGATTGAGTGCAAACCCCTTGCAAGGGAGATAAAATCTTGCATTCTTGTAAAAATTAACTGCTAATATTATCTCTTCATCAAAAGTGTATACTATATAGAAATGACTAGAAATAACTTGAGAAGATTATGATCTTTTCTTTAGTTTCATGTATGTTTTTTATTTGAAAAACCTAGCATATCACCAGCTATATTTTTAACTCTTAAAAAGAATTCCAACAAGATGACATCTTCATGTTTTCGACCATCATATACTTACAGTTCAGTTATTTTTCTGTACTAAAGGTTAACATTGGCTTACTCTATATTTAATTTGTATGCATTCCCTCAACCTTTCACACCGTAAACGGACATAGTTATCAGCCTTTAGACATGCGAATTTAACTAAATTATATCTCAATGGAAGTTTTTTCATGCATACTCTTCTAAGGAAAGCAGTTTTTGTCATGCTCTGAGCACTGGAAGAACATTGAATTTCCAAGTTCATATATATTGTGTGTAATTATAGAGGGATAAAAGGTCGCGAAGACTTAAAACTTAAAGCATAATGTACCTTTTTTTCAAAGAACATCTCCATAAAAAACAAGAGAGTAGGAGACCCACAATACATTTGATCAATGGAAAAGACTCTTAATTCTTTAATCAGAGTGAACAAGCATGGAGAGAGCCAATTATCATAAAATGAAGAGGGTGTGTACAACAATCAGTGCAACATTCTCAGATTGGTACAATTTCACTACTCAGACAATTTCACAGCTTTTAGCAGGAGGTGTTGCAGGTTCTGTTAGCAAGACTTGCAATGCTCCATTGGCCGAGCTTACCATTATGTTTCAGGTTTGTAAATGATTTAGTGATTCACATGGAGGTTATTATTTCAATGTACTTCGAAAATTATAGCTATGAGTTTTTGGTTCCCGCAAAAAAACCACTATCAATTAACCACGTCAAAATGTTAGTGGTTAGTATATGCACATATTAATAAACAAGCAAGATAAAGTGTGATCACTATCACTCATTATCACTCACTTGTAAAGACATTTATTTTTAGTAATAACATAAACAAATAAAAAATAATAACACATAACCAAATATCTTTGTTATATCCTCGGCAACATTGTCTAAAGAATTTAATATTATTTATAGTTTTAACAAAGATTAGTTTAAATTTTTGGGTCTTTTAAAAGAAAAATAGTTGTGAAACATATCTTTCTTTAAGTTATCTAATGAAACTTCTTTAGTTGGATTTTAACATCTAAACTATTATTGTTTGGCTAGCTTCACAACAAGTGCAAAAGACAAATTCCATCAACAATTATCTCTATTGTAAAAAACTCCTCATATAAAGCTAATGGCAATGTCAAGGACATTGCCACCACGTGGCTCTTGTTTATAAAATCATATATCTAACTATAATATATTTATAAAGGATAATTTTGTGGAATGATTATTTAAATTTGTATTTAAAAAATTAGCATTTCATCTAAATAATAAAACATAATTTAAAATTTTAATGACAATGATGATGATGGTAGTTAACTTTCACTAAGAACAACTCCAGTTTATCAGATGGGTTATTTGAATTGCTGTAAAATTTTATTTCCATGCTAAAAAAGATTAGAAAGAAGTGTTCCTAGGTTGTAATAGTTTTGACAAGTTAGAAGGAGAGGGAGGTTTGTATTGTATCTAAGACTATGGAACTTGGGTGTACCCAAGGAATTCTAAGAGAAAGTGAAGTGTTCCTAGGTTGTCATAGTTTTGACAAGTTAGAAGGTTAGGGAGGTTTGTATTGTGGAAAAGATTATGGAACTCGATCTATCATGGGTGTACATAGGGCAGCTAAGAGAAAGTGACTTTCATCTTCAATGCGTGTAGTCTCATAGAGATGGAAAATCCTTTCCACTCACGTTATTTTAGGAATTGTCCAGTTTCCTCTTTCACTTGAAGCTCATGAGAGTTCAAATATAATAACTATTATCAAATGAAATTAATTTTCATTTATCCAATTATTAAATAAAATAATTTATGAATAAAAATAATATAGCAAATAATTTATTTTATATTTTATTATTACATATTTTTTTTTATAACATTTATATATTATTAATTTTAAAATACATGTATGAATTATTATCAAAAGGAAACAAATATAAATATAAAATTAATAAGTAAAAGTAAATTTATTGAGGTAGAAATTCACATCTTCATAAATTTTATATCAAGTTCACATACATATGGGCCACGTATGGTGGGGGTTGGGGGCAACTTACAATACTGTAAGATGTTTGCATTGTGCTCAAGCATCAGGGACCCCTAGGATTGATTGAATTTTCCACAAGGGTAACATCTTGGCTACTAAATGGGTGGTTCAATATGTGGAGGAATGCTCTCACTCATGACACAACATAATGGTAGGATTAGGGGATCCTTCGGATTGTTTGATATAATTTAATATGAGCATAGATTCAAGGTCTTATGCTCTTTTATTACGAGAAATATTTAAGCAGTAATGATGAATTTAGCCAGCTTTGTGAAGTGGAAGATCTTAGATAGCCGAGTGGGATGGTGTAACACCCCTTTTTTAAACCCCTAGTTTTATGATGTTCATTATTTATGAATGCCTGCAAGGATGAACATATTGTAATTTTGTAATTATTAATATTAAAATCCACAACTGGTTGTGTTGAGGTGGAATGCTGAAGAGATTGGGGACTCATGTATTCACTGGAGACAGTAAGGGGGTTAAAAGTGGCCTAGGAGGGAACTATGCCATGGACCTTAGATACCTTTAGACCCTTAAAATATCCCAAAATTTTATCCTAAGTCTTGAACCCATTTAAATGGCTTTAGTTATGCTTTTAAAATCATAACTATCAATTAATTATGATTATGTGGGTTAAGTGGGATTAGGGAGAGCTTATATGTTTTTATTTTTAAAAATCAACATATAATATAAAAGGTGAAACATGGATCTCTTGGAGAACCCACATGGTTCCCTCTTGACATCCATAAAGTAATGCATGCAAAGGGAAAGGGAGATTATTTATGACCTGCTTATGTTTATTCATTCAGGGAATTCAATTCCGGGAGAGAAGAATCTACGCATGGGGGAGTTTTGCGAGAGAGAGGAGATTGGCAGCGTTGAAGAGAATTGTGATTGAGTGTAGAATTCTTGGACAATTGGAATTGATGTTGGATAGTGAAACAAGTCTAGTTGCAGAGCAAAGTGTCCACTTTGTCCAGTTTCAAAGTTATCATGCAAACTATATGCAAGCACAATTTTTTCCCGACACTATTGATCTATTAGTATGAAATCGAAATTCACTGTAAACTAGATCACACCTTCTTGAAAATAAATCGAACCTCAAACATATTCATTGCAGAAGTAAAACCGCACTGTAAATATAATCACACTTCAAACATTGTAATAGAAATCAACTCTTACGAAGCAAGATCTAATCAACATAAATCTAAAAGAAGTGTTATGTTGGTCAACAATATATATGGCAGAATCAACTAACAACGAACGATAACAATGATTAGTCCAACATCAATCAAAATCACGAATTTTAAAGAAAAACATTCACACAATTACCATCACACTTACAAACCACACATATACCAGCACCTGTTCAAGGAAGAGAGCCCTTCCTCTTGTTGGTCACCCTATATGCTAATCAATTACAGCTAACACACAGGATGCTCAATATAAATTGTCAACCTAGGTAGGTCTTTTTATTTCAAGGGCAATTAGCACAATATATGCATAAACACTCAAGTAGTTGATTGAATAAATGGAGATAAATTATCCTACCTATCTGCTTAGTCAAACTCATCTCATGGATAAAACTAATCTAATTTATCCATCTAAGAATTCAAAGTACATTTAGCTTCCTACAATCATCACTCAAGCAATCACTGATCTAAGAAGAATTAAGCTAGCCTTACTTTTGCAAGAAGTTAAATCCTAATGATATCAGACTACAATGAATTAACCATAACCTGTCTAAAATTATCTAATTTGCAAATTATAAATGACAGTGAGAAATCAAAACCAATTGCAATCATAATCTGACAAATTCAATAAACTTCAAGAAAGATGAATAACGAAAATAAACTAGAGTTGAGCTTGACTGTAACAACTAACTAGCACACTTGGATAAAAGGAACTAACCTACATAATCGACTGTCACACCACGTAGTTACAACAATTCAAAATGCAATCATTAACTACCAAAGGAAAATGCAATTATCAATTACTACTGTTGCAGCTTCTTTTTAAAATGTACCTATTGTAAATCCACACCACACACAAAAAAAAACTAAAGTACCTACTTAACTCAGCAATCTCTGTGAGAAGGCAGGCCCTGGCCTTCTAACAGATATGTTGTGAACTAATAAAAATTAAAACACAAAGATATGAAGAACTCTAATCCTTGTATTAAAAATGGTAATTCACAGTACTCTGTTACAGCTCGTACAATTGATAATCAACCAACCCAGGCTCTGAATGCCTTCCCATATTTATACATGCATATTACGATCTTGATCCACTAAATTCATGCATCCATGAAGATCTCTGATCTTCAGGATGCCAAGTCACAACAAAAACAGTTACAGCCGTGAATGGACTTGAATAAAGCCGTTGGATGTGAAGGGCATTGTTACTCTGGCTGTCAATGGATCAATGAACTTACTGACCGGGAAGTGCTCTGTCTGTTGCAGCGATGCCCTGTTGTAGTGAAGTCTTGTTACAGCTACCACGTGGAGAGATGATCACGTTGTTTATGTTCAATGTATGGAATCGGAATTGAGGAGTAATAGTTGGCACCAATCGTACCTTCCTTTCATGGGATTAGCGGGATGCTACACTTGTGTCTCTCAATGCTTTGAGCTTATCTTAATAAAATTGACACAAGTTAGCATAAATCAAAGAATAGAATTCATAACCATAAAAATCTTAAGCATTAATAAAGTAGGCAATGATAAATCATACCTGTTAGGATCCATGCTCAACTTGAGGAAAGACATATGTCTAGTTTATGAAAGTAAACCAAGACAAGGCAAAAATAGGTAATAGGTGTGGTCAAAAAGGGGCAATTCCAGGACCCAACATCTCCCCCCAACTGTCCGATTGCATGTCCTCATGCAACAACTCCCACTAGTCTGAATCTTAATCCATACTGTATTTGTGGAGAGTGGTGAGGTTGAAGGCAATTTTAGGTGCTTCCCCATGGCTTCCCCCAATTGCACAAATCCATTACAGGAAACCCACTTCTTCCAACACTGATTCTCCTCCTTCTTAGTCAAAACATAAATTTTTACATATGGGCTCACAGGAAGCCATATGAGAGGAAACCTGAATCTCAGTCCCAGCCACAATGGTCCACATGCTTTCATGCATTTAACATACTCAGGCACTCTAAGAAGAGCTTGTTTAAAATTCTCAAAGCAATATGGATCCCATTCCTTCAAAGATGGGGAAGAAGCTAACCATTTGTGCTCGCTACCTTCCAGGGCATACTGCTTTTATTTGGAGATTGTATGGACACAGGAAGTGATGATTGTCCTTTGCAAATCCTTTAAGTGCCGAGTCTTCACAGGAGCTTTGAGAGTCCTTGTATGCTTTGCAATGAGGACTCTTGGAAGTTGAGGTTCATTTCTAATCCAAAGAGTAGAATTATCCTCGTTCCTATTGATAGTCTAAGAGGCATCCCACCATTGCACGTGATAGGTGACAAAAGAAGTGAATGCTTTCAGCTTAACATACCCCAAATAGGGCACGGGATTAGAATGAGAGTCAGTATAGCATGCTTTATCGTGCAAATATAATTCACACAACAAATTTGGATCCCGAAAATCACTTTCCATAAAAGTCTCCAAGAACTGGGGGGCAGTTGCCAGCTGGTATGGTCTTCCTTCTTTCAATGCTTTCAAATTAAATAAAGTTGTCTGCTCATAAAGAAATACAGGGTAAGAAGGAGATGGATCCCTACAACTCAACAATTCTTGAGAAAGAATATACATCTAATCTTTTTCTTGTTGCATGGACTTGAATTTTTTCAATTCTTCCAATTCTTTTTTAACGCTGTCCCACTAGGATCTATGGAAAACCAATTCCTCATCCCATTTCTCTCTCAATTCCCTAATAGTCTTTATGTATTCATAGAGAGGGACCATCCCTTCTTTGCACTGATCAGCATGTTTTCTCCATTTAACTAATTCAAGTTTCAACAATGAAAGTTCCTTCAGTAATCCCTATATTCTTTCATCACTTGCATCACCTTCTTCATCAGTGTCAAGTTCACTGATCTCTTGAGCTTCCACCACTTTTGTTTTATATTTAGGCACCATTGCCAGAGCTTGAATTGGGACCATCTGATCCTGTGTCTCAGCAGGCTTGTATTGAGTCAACAGATTGGCAACTTCTTCTTCATCAGTCACAGCAGCTTCCACTTGTGTGGCTGCATCAACAAACCAAATTGGAAATGCTGGTTCTTGTGTAACGACATCCCTTGTTTCAATTACCTCAGTTTGTGTTGCAGCTTCCATAACCAAGTCGAGGGGTACTAGTTCTTGTGTAACAACACCTTCTTCTTGTGTTCCAATCTCATTCTCCTTTGTTTTAGTTGCAGCCTCGACAAATAGTTTTGAATATGTTGGTTCTTGTGTAACAACATCCAAATTCTGAGAATTGCTTGGGGTGCCTATTGTTTGAGTTGTTGCTTCAGTAACAAGCTCTTGGAGTGTTGGTTCTTGTGTAGCAGCCTCCTGTTCTGAGATTAATTCAGTGCTTTTAGGTTGCTGAGATTCTCCTTGGGTTAATTCAAAGTCTTCTGACAAATGAGACTAACCCAAAAATGGTTCAGTGTCCCCCGACAGCTGAGATTGCATATCCTCATCTTCTCCTAGATCCAGATTAGGGATTATGTCTATTTCAGGCTCATTTCCTTCCATTGGGTCCATTGTAGGTACTTCCTCCATTTCTTGCCTTGCTTTTGCATATTATCGTGTTGCTGATTCCAGCACTGTAACTTTACATCCTGCCAAATTGAATATATCTCCACATTCTCGGCATACCACTTCTTCATGTCCTTCATTACTCAAAATAAGAGACAAATTCTCCAGCTGATCAACAACCTCCACCAACGTGTTCAATCTCTTCACTTCCAGCTTCCTACATGCTTCTTTCCATTTCTACAACTCACCCCAAAGCATTTGGACTTCCTCTTTTAGCAGCTCATTTTCAGAAAGAATATTTTCAATTTTGGGTTCTTGTTCAGTAGGTTCTTGTGGAGCAACGGGTGATCGGGGGTGTAAGAATGGGAATTTCAATACTTGCCCCTGTTGTACATGCCGCCTCTGCTATTGTAACAGATCTAGTTCTGGGAATATCAATACTTGCCCATGTTACACATGTCGCTTCTGCTGTTGTAACATAATTGGTTCTCCTTCTTTTCTCCTGCCCAGATAACTGACCTTCTCCTTTTGATCTTTTCCTTCTCTTTTCCGTTATAGATGGCTAACATTCCCCTTTCAATCTTCTCTTCTTTCGGTGTGACACAGGGGTCTCTAAATTTTCTGAAACGGGGATGAATTCCTCCTCTAGAATTACAGTTCCCAGTATTTTGAGGGAGGATTCAACATCCAAGACCTCCATGTCTCCTCCTTCCACTGCCTCTATTTGATGTTCTTCCTCTCCCATTGCAGCTTCCACAGCTACAGCTTCCACTGTCGCAGCTTCTATAGTTGCTCCAGTTTCAGTTTCCTCTGCTGCAGCTACTAATGATTCCATCTCTACTACTTCAACTACCACCCTAACTGTTATTTCTATCGAGTCTATGAATTCTTCTATAGGGTCTTCTGCTGTTGCAACTTCTAATATTACAGCCTCATTTTCCACAGCTTCCATCGTAACTTCTTCTGTAATAGGGTTTGTTGTTGTCGCAGTGTTGGCTTCAACTGACCCAGAGGTTTCCAATTAGACCTAGTTTCTTTGCAGTTCTCCTTTTTGACCAACAAAACCCCTTCGCACCAGCCCTTTCGGCAACAACCTGCGAGTAGGATGAGGTCTCACCCGAGGTGTATCTTATGGGGTACTGCGAAATCAGGTTTCCACAGTAAATGATGAGTTGTTTATATGAACAAGCTGCGCAGCGCAGGACAGAGGGAGTGCGCTGCGGGTCAAAGCGATGCGGTACGCAGCAGGATCTACACTACGAGTGACTACGGTGCGGTGATGGCAATGCTGCAGGCCTCACTAAGGGCTTCTTACTGCTGCGAATCTTCTACTGGAACTGCGAATCAACCACACTTATCCTCTACTTGGCAGATCTTGAAAAGGTTAAGGCACTAAGATGAATATCACCCATCCATCCATTCAGGCACTTACTGGTTATCTTTCTAGCATTCATTCAAGAACTTAGATTATTACAACATGAACTGAATTGATAGACGTGACTAACCGTGCTGCATTCCTTCACTGTGTTTAAGAAAGTTTAAACTGAAATGACTGATTCACAATCTTAACATATAATTAAAATGTTCGCCATTCATCTGTTCCCATGGAACCTAGCATATCATTCCCAAACTTCTCCTATTGGTAAATGCATATCAAATTTCTCCTATTACAGCATGCAAGGAAACATTCAAACATTCATTCTACAGGCAATATAGACAGTCATTCATTCATAAAACATAATCGCATAACACATGATTTAACGTGGTTCAATTCCCCGGATGGAAAGCTACGTCCACAAGAACGGTTGGTAATATATTTCTTTCAAAAGGGATGGGGCAACCGTCCTTAGTCTGCGCACTCAGCTGCAGACTCTCCTTTCTCTCGGCTAGGTCTCTACGCACACAGCTGTAGAGCCTTTACAATATTCTCAGCTCGGAGAGATTTCTCAATACAAAAGGTTATATTATGATTACTCTAGCTACTAGCATCTAGCCACCAAAAATAGAGCAACCCCATCCCATACAAAATTGTCTTCTTAAATAGATCATGCCCGAAGGTCATGTTTGTATAATGTCGAAGACCTAAAACCCAAAACCCTAAGGGTTTCCAAAACTGTGCCGATTTTCCAAACCGGCTTGTTGGCTCCTGGTAGCATCTGCTTGATCATGGTGGATCTCCACGTCCTCATCCTGTCGCTATTGGCTTTCCTGTCGCACACGTGCCTACAAGCTGCTTCAGCCGAACCGTTTCTCTCTAACGGTTTCTCCTTCCAAGCATGCCAAACGTCGCTTTCCTTAACAACCCACGCATGGCCGCCTTCCTGATTTGCTTATGTCCACCGCACAGAAATCCTGGAATATCTTTCCAAAAATGGATGCTACCGGTCCAACCGGTACCTGCACCTGATACTTGTCTAGCACTTCGCTTTGTTGGCTCCACGTGGCCTCCTAACTCCACAGCACTGCTTCTGCGCAGTACTGGTCTTCGCATCACGACCAAAACTTTGATACTGCACGCAAATCCACAGTCTGGTCAAAAGTTGGACGTTGCGCGCAACTTCGCAGCATCCTCAATACTTAGGCAAAATTTTATTTCTGAGCTGCGCTCAGCTCAGCTTTCCCTGCTTATCTCAAAAATGTGTTTCCAAAACTTTTGTCTCAACCTGGGCCTAACATGCAATTTCCCCCATATCTACCTCCTCTTCATCCTCCAATTGGTCTTTTGATACTCTACCCCTCCCCACATCTAAATCTGAGGAACTACGGTCTTCTTCCTCTACTTCAATACCTCCTACCTCTAATGCAGGTTCCCGAATTATCCCGGCCCCAGCAAGAAATTGTGCCCAAGTCTGGTTTGTTGTGCTAGTGACCTTGAGATTAATAGTTTAATTAAGCCATGATTGGTGATAGAAGAAACTGGATGTCAGGATTTTCTCACATAACCAGCCATGTGATGGATGGATTTTAAAAGATAAAATAGCATGTTCACTAGATTACCATGGCGTAAATGGGATAATAAAGGAAATTCAGAGAGATAGACAATTTTTTACATGCCTTCGCAGGAGATGTATTTCTTTAGGAAGATTGCAACTTGATCCCAGGGTCGAGGTGATGATTCCAGTGCTATTCCACGACCTCTTGGATGAACATTCTCACCGACTGCAAGAAAATACCTTACCGCAATCGCATTCTGCGCCTTTCTTCCAAACCGTCTCCTCCCGACTTGAGGCAAAATAGTAACCTCCTCCACAATTGCTTCCATAACATCTATGCGCAATCCCCTGAGGAAGCATAATTTCAAAGTATTCTTTATCCCTTCTAACACAATAAGAAGACTAGTGGACTCCTTGAAAGACCCCATAGCTCCCATGTTATGCAAAGGAGTCTAATCCATTCCCTGTTCCTGTAGTATGTCTTACATAGGAGAAATAGGTAGGTCCATAGAAACTAGACTAAAAGAGCATAGTGTTGACCTTAGGCATGATAGGCATAAAAAATCTACCCTAGTAGAAGATTCACACCTAACCCAACATCAAATTTGTTTGGAAAAAGCCTCCATCTTAGCAAAAGTAGACAACCTCACAAAACGAAAGATTAGAGAGAAAATTGAAATTGAGATGTGCAAAGATTGCCTCAATAGGGACGATGGAGCCAAACTCAGTGTTACATGGAAACCCCTTATACACTCGTTAAAAAACAAACATACCTCAAAACAATCTAATAACTAGAACAACCTACAAGTCTTCTGTTTATATTATCTTAGAGTTTCCACTAAACTTATAAATCTATATTTAAACTTAAGAACCCTAGCACCCGCACCCACATTAATAATTAAAACTTGCCTATGTAAAAACATTATAAAACTAACTATACCCTTAAATTAAATTAAAAACAAAAATAATAAATTAAATGGAAATTAAAATGAAATTATTATTTATTCTAAAAATCAAATAAGGTTAATATATTACATTACTACAATCAAAACAAAACTTTGATCAATTTCAAACTAAATTCAACTACCACCTAAATAAAATATAATTAAAATTAAAATATAATTATTTAATATAGCAATTAATTAGTTTAAACATTAACTATTATTATTAATTTAAAATACTATTAAAAGACAAGTGAAATATGCACCTAACTATATCAAAACTAATCTAATCTTTTAATTAAAACTAAATCAAACTAAATTAAAATATTCTCCACCCTTTAACATTATAAAGTATGAAAGGATATTAAATCTTAGCATTAACCAAAACCCAAGCCGACACCTCTAACCTAGTCCAATCCACCATATCACCTCCACATATAAATCATTGGGTAATCAAAGCATTTTTTTCCACACTCCACTATCTCCTAAAGATGATCCCATAGTAGGAATCGAAACATCGAGATTATAAATTAAACAACGCAGATCCTATCTTCTATCTAAACTCTATCTCTACATATGGCACTCTATACTCAGAACGAGTATCGGTTAGGTTAAGAGAAAACTGTAATGTTGTCTCTGTGTGAAAACTATTTAATCATTGAAAATACACAGTCCACCCAGCTGCTTCAAAGATGGCGAAAACCTCCGCATTTTCACGTAGAGCCTCTGTATTCTCAGGTTCATGCCGGACTGGATTGCCGATATCACCTTTCCTTCGTAATTCTAATGGAGAATACAGATATTACCAATTCGGATGTGGAAGTTGCAGCATACGAACATTCATCGAACAACCGAAGTTGGAATTCGGTATTTTAAGAAAGATGGCACAATTATCAACCCAAGGAAAGGTGATACAGTTATGAAAAATGGAATAATTGGCAGGTTTTGGTATGGATTGGGTAAAGGTGACAATCGTGTAATGGATACGAGTGTTAATTCTGACACATTCCTTGGCGGTTAAATGGGTACAGGTTGTTGACGAGGACTAAAGACAAAGCATAATTATTATTGCTACATTAATTTTATGCCTAATCATGTACGTGGTTAGAACTCATACCTTTGCAATATGGGCTAAGCCTTAAATTTCCACAATGATCTCACTTCACCATCATGTCCAAAAACATAATTGAGCATGTGCTGTTATGAGTTGGCCACTGCCAACTGAGCATGCAAGTACCTCCATGCTGACAAACATCCGTGGCAATCCAATGGGTTGTTTTCATTCTTGGCGGAACTGTGGTTGGAGATGTGAAATGAGTTGGCTAAATTGGAGCCCAGTTGAGTCATTAACGGTGAGATTATTCAAGAAATGAACAATCTAGTGGAGTTGTAGTTAAAAAATAAGAGGAATCTGGCAGAGTTATGGTGGCAGAAATAGGAAAAATAGGCCAAGTCTAGCGGAGTCGCAGTTGCGGAAATAGGCAGAATTTGGTGGAGTCGCAGCTGCCCAAATAGGGAAAATGGGAAAAATTTGGTGGAGTCGCAGCTACGCTAACAGGAAAAATAGGCAGAATTTGGCAGAGTCGCAGCTACGCAAATAGGGAAAATGGGCAAAATTTAGCGAATTCATAGCTACGCTAACAAGAAAAATAGGTAGAATTTGGAGGATTCGCAGCTCCCCAAATAGGGAAAATGGGAAACATTTTGCGGAGTCACAACTGCGCAAATAGGGAAAATGGGGAAAATTTGGTGGAGTCGTTGCTGCGAAAAATGGAAATTGGCATATCTTCGGCTGACTGGTTAATGCTGGCGAATTGTTCATTTTCTTCAAGGAGTTATTCATAACAGAAAAATAAACTAGGGTGCTTGCAATCGTCTAACCCAGTCACGACCATTGCCCTCAAGTCGATTCCTGTACACATTTCTTCAAAAAAAAAATCAAACCGATCAAAGCGTAAAAGAAAATGAAAAAAAAAATAGAACAACAATTTATTTATGTACAAATTTATGTGTGGAAATTGTAGTTTAAAAATTCGCAGGGGCCGAGAAAGATTCCTTCCCTTGCGTTAGCTGATAATCTGGATCAGCAGCAACATGCAAAATGAATGCATTCTTCGAAATCCGTTTATGATACAGTCGCAGCCGATGACCATTGGCGAATAATGGTGTCTGGTTCTCATCAATTGTTGTCAAGCAGACTGTTCCATTGTCAAACACCTTGTCGATTTGGTAGGGTCCTAGCCATCTTGTACGCAATTTGCCTTTGAAATCCATCTTCAACTGTGAATCATACAGTAAATCCCAGTCTCCTTCACAGAAGACTTTCTTCTTTATGAACCTGTTGTGCCATTTAGAATGTTGTTGTTGAATTAACGTTGTTTGATGCACAACAACTGTGCACTTCTTGTCAAGTTCATTTAATTGATTCAATCGATTCCTCTATGCTTTTGTCAAATCCAGGTTTGCTTCTATGGTTTTCTTTAGATTTTTAATTTGAAATTCAATAGGAAATACAACATTCTTACGGTACACCAATTCATATGGGGAGAAAATTGTAGCATTGCGCCATGTGGTACAGTATGCCGATAATGCCTCTTCAAGTCTTTCAACCCAATCCTTACGGTGACTCTTCACCATTTTTGTTAGAATAGCCTCAATTACCTTATTAGTGCTTTCCACTTGACCATTAGCCTGTGGATGATATGGCGAGGTTAACTTATGCTGAATGTGATATTTTTGCAATAGGGATTTCAATTTATGCGACACAAATTTTGGTCCTCCATCTGTAACGATTTCCTTGGGTACTCCAAAATGGGTGAAGATATCTTCGTATAAGAAATCAATTACAGCTTGATCATTAACTTTGACCAAAGCTACAACCTCCACCCATTTGGTCATGTAATTTGTGCAAACCAAGATATAAACTTTCTGCTTCAAGGGAGGGTTGATAGGCCCTACAAAATCCAGATCCCATCTATCAAAAGGTTCAACCACAAGCTGTGGCTGAAGAGGCATTTCATCTAGTCTATTTGGATGGCCCATCCTCTGGAAGATGTCACAAGCCTGAACATATTTTTTTGCATCCTTGAACACAGTTGGCCAAAAATATCCCATCCTTAATGCCTTGTGACCCGTCCTTTTGTCAGCAAAATGTCCCCCATAGGGCTCATCGTGGAAAGCTTTCAAGATACTGTAGATTTCATCTTCCCTTACACATCTTCTGATTTCCAAATCGGGACCTGTGTAAAAAATATGTCCATCTATCCAGCAGTATCTAGCACTCTTCTATATGATCTTTCTTTTTTCTCTCTTGGATAGGTGTGCTGGAAGCTCTCCTGCAGCCAAATAGTTAGCAACATATGTGTACCATGGGGAATGATCTAAGAATGCAAACAAATGTTCACCAGGGAAGGAATCTTCGATTGGTAAACTGTCATCATTGTTAGTATGTCGAGATAAAAAGTCAGCAATAACGTTTTCCTTCCCTGGTCTGTCAACAATCGTAATGTCAAATTCTTGTAACAGTAACATCCATCTAGTTACTCTAGAATTAGTGATAGGTCTATTCATTAAGTACTTAATGGCCGAATGATCAGTGTGCACAAAAGTGGAATATCCAGTAATGTAGTGTCTAAATTTATTGATGGCATAAACAATGGCAAGAAACTCTTTCTCTATAATAGTGTAGTTCAGTTCAGCAGGGGCCAGGTTCTTACTGATGCAATAAATTTCAAATGGAGCATGACCTTCCTGCTATCCCAATAATGCTCCAATGGCAGTATCTGAAGCATCGGAGGCGATATGAAAAGGCAGAGCCCAATTGGGTCCTCGTAAGATTGGTGTTATGGGCCTCCTTTTCTTAAGTTCAGTAAACGTTGTTTGGCATGCATCATTCCAATCAAACTGTGCATCTTTCATCAACAGGGTGAATAAAGGAGAAGCTAGTTTGGAAAATTTTTCTATAAATCTTCTGTAGTAACCAGCATGCCCTAGGAAGCTACGTACCTCTTTTTGTGTTCTAGGAGTGGATATGTTTTCAATTACCCTAATTTTGGATGGATCTACCTGGATACCATCAACATAGATAAAGTGTCCTAGAACTACGCCCTCGCTCATCATCATATGGCACTTTTCAGTGCTTAAAGATAGATGGGTTTGTTCACAACGTTCTAAAACCCTCTCTAAATTTTTCAATGCTTCATCAAAACTACTATTGTATGGAGTGAAGTCATCCATAAACATTTCCATGAAATGGTTTCCCATATCAGAAAATATCCCAATCACAGCTCTCTGAAATGTGGCTGGTGCATTACACAACCCAAAAGGAAGTACCCTGTATGAAAAGGTGCCCCAAGGACAGGTGAAGGTGGTTTTGTCTTGGTCTTCGGGAGAAATCTGGATCTAGTCATAACCACTGAATCCATCCAGAAAGGAAAAATACTTCTTTCTAGACAAGGTATCAAGGACTTGATCAATAAAAGGTAGGGGAAAGTGGTCTTTCTGCCTTGCTTTATTCAATTCTCTATAATCTATGTAGACTCTCCATTTCCCATTCTTTTTGGGTACGATCACGAATGGAGAAACCCATTCGCTGTCTGAAATTGGGTATATAAATCCTGCTTCCAAAAGTGTTTGGATTTCTTCCTTCACAATGTCCCTTAAGTTCGGGTTCATCCTTCGTTGTAATTAGCACACTGGTCTGGAGTCGCTTTTGATGTAAATGTGGTGGGTGCACAAATTAGAGGGGATATGTAATGCCCGCCTCAGCACTTATGATTGATTAGACTATTTTGAGACTGATGATTGATTAGACTATTTGAGACATGTGACTGATTCGACTATTGAGGGAACTAGATTGAAGTGACCTGGTTTTATAAAACTTAGATCATGAATTTTTCTTTGAAAATTATCGTGTGAAATGAAAATGATGAATGCTCGATTGACTGAGACATATTGATGAATGTTGAAAATGCTTGAAATGAAAATGATGAATAGTTTATATACTCGACTGACAGAGATAAAACAATGAATAATGTATATGCTCGACTGACTGAAGCATGATGTTAAATGATGAATAATTAGTATGCTCGACTGACTGGGATACTGAAATGAATGATGAAAATGTTTTATAGTGCAGCGCTACTAATATGCGTTTAAGTGTGTGCAGTGGCAGGTAAGACGAGTTACCGACTGACCCACAATGGAATTACAAGGGTTGTAAGAATGGAAAGAACACATAGGGGTACAACGACAGACTGTCGACCCTGAATTGGCAATCCACGCATGGGTAGGAAGCCGTTTCAGCTCACTCGGGGAAGCGTGTGCCATATGGACGAGGCCATAATGACTTGGTCACGTACGATGAGTTGAGGGGCGCGCAATAAGGAGGAACTTATCCCTCAGCATCCCTTAGTCTCCAAGAAGGTGTAGTCGGAAGGTCGCGGTAAAGATTCTTGATCGCTACGCAGTACTCCCCATAAGAAGAAAGAAATGGAACTGTCGGAAGGGCCCACCGAAGAGGCACCTAGACAAGAACAAGATGATGTTATTTAACAATTTATAGAAATTGAAACTTTACCAAGAAGATAAATTTAAGTAACTTTAAATTAAATGGTAATTACAATAAAATAATATCCCTTATTTTATTTTATTTTATTGTTATGGAAAAATGAGAAAGATTGAAATGAAAAAGGGAATAAAATAAAAACAAGAGCCGCATGCAGCATAGTCACTGCCTTGTGAATTTGTAGATTATATATATAAGAAAAACAAATAACTCAAAATTATTTTTAAGTAAAAATAAAATTTAAATAAATTATAAATCAATACTTTATGAAATATAAAAGTTATATATTCCAAATTCTTATACCTTATATTCTTTTATATAACATTAAGTTTTCATGTTTTATAAAATGTTTTTAACACTAAAAATGAAAGCAGCATGGAGACACCAATGTAGCTTCTCCATATTATATATATAATAAACAATGTTGGATAAATATTAAAAACCGGAGATAGCATTTCAACTTCTCCATATTTACCTTAGTGAATCAAGTCATTATTTATGCAATGTTTATAGAGTTTTTCAAAAGAAAACTTTGATAGGGAAAACGAGCAAAATAAGTAGAGTATATATGTCCATAAATCAAGAAAGCCTAGGTTTCCTTTAAAAGAAAAAACTTCAAAGAATAGAATAAGTAGCAAATTATTCAAGTATACATTGTGTAAGCTCCTTAGTTATAATTATGACTAATACAAACTTGGGATTTATTGTCTGGTCAGGATCTTCTAGATAGAATTGTTTGTTTTTCCTTATTCCCTTGTTATATGTAAGTTTCAACCCAAATTCGATGCGAAAGATTCTTTATTATGATATTTTTGGTGCAAAAACTTCAAAACTTCAAAGAGTAGAATAAGTAGCAAATTATTCAAGTATACATTGTGTAAGCTCCTTAGTTATAATTATGACTAATACAAACTTGGGATTTATTGTCTGGTCAGGATCTTCTAGATAGAATTGTTTGTTTTTCCTTATTCCCTTGTTATATGTAAGTTTCAACCCAAATTCGATGCGAAAGATTCTTTATTATGATATTTTTGGTGCAAAGTGAAGGCATGGTACGCATGTATTGTAAAGATTGAATCCTTTTATATATCCTACTTTATTTTCAATAATGCCATTCCTAAGTGATGGTAGTACCATTAATGTCTACTATTAGTTCGCCTCTAAATTGTTAAAGGATCATTTCTTCTAATCTTTTGACAAACTATTGTAAGATTAGTTCCTTCCATTATAAAAAAATAGCATGGAATCTAGTTTTCATTTTTTATATTTTGACAAACTATTGTAATAGTATTTCCTTTCATCATTTTTTTAAAAATGGTTCAACCGCCCTTCAATTATCTTCAACTAGTAGTGAGTCTAAACAACATTGTTTAAAATAGAGTGAATACTTGTAATTCTCGTTTCCAACTATATGCTCATCTTGAGTTTAAACAACATTGTTTAAAACAAAGTGAATACTTGTAATTCTTCTTTCCAGCTATCTGCCCATATATAAGACACTTTCTAGAAACTTATTTAATTTTTAAATAAATAAAATATGGAATTGTGATACAAGAACCTTATTTAATTCTTAAACAAATTTACATATGGAATTCCCATGCTTTAAGAATCAACAAGCTCTAAAATAATAAGAACTATGTTGTTTATTACTAAAACAAATCAAAAGAAGATAAGTTTGTTGTTTTTAAAGAATCAACAATCAAAAGAAAATAAGTTTATTATTTTTAAAAAATCAACCAATACAATTTTAAGTGGTAATAAATAACTTTTTCTTAATAGTCAACATATTTTAAGTGGCAAAAATTAACTTTTTCTTAATAGTTAACAATTTCTTTGCAAGAGGTATTATAGAAGATTTGCAACAATGAAATTAGGTTTGCTTCTATATGCATAAACTACAAAGTAACATGTCAGTTTATTGTATTTGATTCAAATTCACAAGTTTTAAATTGTTTTTCCCCGTTTTAAGTTTTAAATTATTTAGTCATTGCTTCATATTTATTTATATAGAATTTATTTTTCTAATGATAAAAAACAATCATTCATTCATAATAATCAATTATGAACAATATTAAACTTTATTATTTTTATATATAATATAAATATCTACATCAAAATGTCAATAAACTTAAGTCGTTTTTTTCTTAAAATATTATTGAAATCTCCAGCAATTTGAATACATTAAAAAATAGAATCTAGCAAATTTTCATGCTCAATTATCTTAATGCATTCATATGAAAGTGTCCTGGAACAATAAACCGAACATAAGTTGATGTGGTTATCTTACAGAAATTGCATACATGTAATTAGTATTCCATTGGTGGTCTATGTGGTTAAGCAAAAATCTTGTCTCTATAGATATAAACTATCTCTGCATTAAATGCTTTAGCTCATTCCAAATGTTGTATCATTAGGTGGTGGCGACTAGAAGGAAGCTTCTCGAAATAGAAGAATTAGTTTTGGAGCTTTCCATAGATAAACGTATATTTCTGAAAGGTGTGAAATTTTATCATTATATATTGGCTAAAATAAGTCATTTTTTTAAATTTGAAAAAAATAATGTTATGACTGTCAACAATAACCAACTTATCCTAATAGTAACCTAATAAAGAAATGTTTTAGAAGCAAGTTCATGCATGTTTTTGAGATATTTTAAAAAACATATTAAAAACGAATTCAAATATCAGAAAAGTCCTATCAGTAGTAGTTATTGTTAGCAGTACTAGTTTTTTCTCACATGACTACTGAAATTTTTACATGAGGAAATACTGGAGAACTCTGGTTTTCAAAGATTCTGTTCAGCTGTTCTAATTTTCCTTTCGTGTTAAGTCTTCATGAGTACATACTGGAGAACTCTGTGGTTTTCAAATATTCTGTCCAGCTGTTCTAATTTTCCTTTTTTTCGGTTTTCAATGTTCAACATGAAATTTTGGAGAACTCGGTGGTTTTCAAAGATTCTGTGTAGCTGTTCTAATTTTGTTTTCTTGTTCAGTTTTCAATGTTTTGAAAGATAAATACTAATGGAAGTATTTTACTCGATTAAGGTATATTTTTGAATTTCCTTATATTTGTAGTTGAAGCTTTTTGTTAGCTAGATAGACTAGACTGTCATAAAAAAAAGAGTATGGGAATGATGTACTTGTTTTATTACCTTTTTTTCTCTGTTTTTTTCGAGTAAAAAAATGCTTTTAAATTTGAATCAGAAAAAATGCTTTTAAATTTTAACTAAGATAAAGGTAGGTCATACTAATAGGGTTACAAATTTTTAATAAAGATTTTGACTCAAGTTTTTTAGATTTTTAATAGAAATTTTGATTAAAAAAATTAACAAATAAGTTGTGAAATAAACAAAAAATATTATTTATATATATATATATATATAAAAGAGATGAAATGTTTTTTTATATAAAATCTAAACTAATTTATATTTGTATATAAAATATAAAGACCTCTACTCATACCATGGATAAAAAAACTGGAGGTATCCCTACTAAGTTATTTTTTAGTATTAATTGTTTTTGAGATAATTTAAAAAAAATATTAAAAAAATTCACTTTTACATAAAAAAATGAAAATTATGAGTAGATCACTTATACTTTAATTTTATGCTAAGTTATGTAAATGAGTTAAATTTTTTATTATAGATTTTATATAATTTTATGCTAAGGTATGTAAATGAGTTAAATTCTTTATTATAGATTTTATTTTTATTTTTATCTAAGAATGACTAAGATACAACCAACCAAGTGAAAAAGAAGAAAAAAAGATTGTACATGAAAATAAAATGTCTATACAATATAAGACCTATATCTCATATATTCAACCGCGGTTCTTAACAATTTTAATTGGAGAAATTTATGAGGCAATTGCCAGCAAACCAGTATGGTCTAGGGTTAGGGTTTGGAACCGAACACGTAGAGAGATATTTTTCATATAACCCTAACTGTAAGGACTTCTAGTTATTTTTATTCAGACTTAGAATCCTTTAAATGACAAACTCAACGGTCGTTATATAATCATAAAACTGGAAATAAAAACTGAGTAAACCTTTAAAAGTCTTAAACATGGATAAAACTAGAAATAAAAACCGAATAAACCTTTAAAAGTCTTAAACATGGATAGAGAGTGAAACCCTTTCTCATTAATGTAGAATATTTAGTTACAAACATGGAAGAACTGTATGAAAAGGACAATCTTAGTTCATTTTTTTCTTTTCACGACCTGAATGGCCAAATTGCATAGAGAAAGGGATAAAGTAAGACAAAGCGGACAGGAAGGTCGAGCATAGACAAGTCCTAATTTACCCAGCCGAAAACATATCATTTGAAACACTTTGATAAAATAGAGTAACTGTGAAAGCAAATTCCACTTGTAACTTCCCATAAATGCAAACATTTATAATAAGTAAGAAGGAAATCTTCTGCAAAAATGAAATCTACTTTCTCGACTTGTTACTCTTGAAAAACTGAAATTTTATAGGTGATTGGTTCCTCAAGTTTAATACTACGTATTCAGAGCAAAACTCTGTCAAATGGAAGCTACCCTCACTAAAGTAATCAATAAGTAAGGTAATACATTTTAACTTTAGAACAAAGCCAAAGCCTAAAAAAAGATATTGACACCAGCTGCAATCTGAACAACAATCTTGAGGTGCATTCCTCTCAATTAAACTGTACAAATACTTTTCTTCTATTATACTAAATGAAAAAGGAAACCCTAATGCGAGGCATCAATTTCCCTAGATAAACACTCAAGGAAAAATGTTGGAAGACAAACCTTGCAAGAACGCGTTACTCCAACAAGTGCATTGACCGTCAACTAGCATTAACCGTCAACTAGCATTAGAGTAAAAGGGACATCTCCATTCCAATTCGAGAGGTTGGTCATGGAATAGTTTGTGGGCTTACCAATTACATATGGGTTCCACATATATTTTGTTATACCAGGTCTCCCAAGCAACGCCCATAGCTGCTATCGCTGCAAAAGTAGAAAGAGATAATCAATAAGATGTACATATGCTACAGATAGAAGTATACCAGTGCTTCCATACTTGGCAGCGTTGTCTAACTCAGAGAGCCCCCCACAAGTACATAAAATATGGTTATTGGCTTGGCATTAGGTTCATAACATGGTTTTAAACTTTTCACAGAGAATCACGTGGCCTCCTTGGAGGAGAGTGAATTGAATACTGTTGAAAAACCGATATTTGGTGTGATCGAGGAATTCCCATATGTGGCATGATCTAGGAATTTTGAGGTAGCTTCATGGCTAAGAAAAAATGGAATGGAACACATGGCATAATCCAGGAATTTGATATAGTTTCAAGGAATTTTGAGATAGCTTCATGGCTAAGAAAATAATAAATTACAGCATATTGTCAGATAATTTGACATAAGTGACAATTGCTACAAATCTCTTCGGGAATGGCACTCCACTAGAACATAAATATTTCAATCAATTTGGTAAGTAATACTATGTGGATGGTATTTTATTTTATTTTTTAATTTTTGGTATTCCGTTCAATAATCAAAAACGTCTAATCAAGAGCTCTAGTCCAATAAATATTAAGAAAGAACTTATTAAAGAAAAATAAAAAATAACTTTATTTTAAGTAACCTTGATAACATGATGTTTTCTAATGGTTTGATTTCAAACTAATTGTGAAAAGTGGAACATATAACTTCCACTGATTTAGGGAATTAGGTGCACACTTGAGATGAAGAGACACTTGTAATTCGAGAGTAATTGTTAATAAAATATTAAATTAAACAAATTATGTGCATGGACAGACACATGGCACACATACTTTGACTATAAAATAAGGGAGGAGAATGAGAAAATGATCTTTTGCTCCCTAGTGTTGGATGGGCACCGGAATCGAGAATTGTTTTATGGTTTTTGTGAGTTGGGCTTAGCTAGACCGGGGATTGGGAGATCCCAGCGGGAAGCTTGCTAGTGTGTTCTTACGACCCCATTAGCTTCAGCGTTCGGGCTGAAGGAGAGTAACCCCTATACGGTAGGGTGATCAACCAAGGGGTTATCGGTATTTCGTCAAGTTGGATTTCACCGGAATAGCCAAATCATCCGTTGCTGCAACTCAATTTCAGACCTGACTTCCGAATCAGGTTCAATTGTTTTTTTTTTATAATTTTGTTTTACATCCTGAGTTTTATATCCTTTAGACTTATGTTTGGAAGACAAATAAATTTACGGTTGAATCGATCTAGTATTTCGAGAAGTTATAAATTATGTTTTCATTGTCTAAATCTATAGATTACTGTATATTCAAGGATTATGAGTGAAGCCCTGTTTCCATTAACGTTTTAGTATGGCTTATGAGAAAACGAACTGGGTTAAATTTATTTGAAGTTTTGTGTGCATTCCATTAAAGTCTCCAGAATTATTTCATCTCGACTCTATTCCACACTTCTTTAGTATTTACTTTAGTATTTACAGAATAATTAGTATTTACAGAATAATTCAATCCAAAGTCAATTTGGGGATTAAGTTCATTTTATCAGCGTTCTAAATTTGTCTTAACTGCAGCCGACTGAGATTCATTACATTCTAATTTTTTTCAGTATGCTCTCCTTTGGTACTTCTAGACCTGTCCTAAGGATCGCGTTGCATACCTACAAATTCTCTGTGTCTCTATTGAATCATCTTGACATTTCCAAATCTGAGCATTAGATTTACTAATTGCCTTTAAATAATCGAGTTGATCCATTTTCCTTCAACGTTTCCGGATCTGAGCATTAGATTTACTGATTACTTTTAAATAATCGAGTTGATCCATTTTCGTTCAATGTTTCCAGATCTGAGCATTAGATTTACCGATTACTTTTAAATAATCGAGTTGATCCATTTTCCGTCAACGTTTACAGATCTGAGCATTAGATTTACTGATTACTTTTAAATAATCGAGTTGATCCATTTTTCCTTCAACATTTCCAGATCTGAGCATTAGGTTCACTGATTGCTTTTCAATAAACGAGTTGATCCATTTTCCTTCAACGTTTCCAAATCTGCCATTTTATTTAAATCTATGTGTATTGTCAATGAGAATGATCATTTCCAGATCTCCCATGTTATTCAAAGTCTCTGTGTATTATCAATGGGAATGAGCATTTCCTGATCTCCCATGTCATTTAAAATATCTATGTATTATCGATGGGGATGGCATTTTCCAGATCTTGTTTATGGATTTACATCTTGTTCTTAAAAGAAAACGCATTGAATCTTTTCTTACGGCGAATTTCCAGATCCACAATCGAATGAAGTTTGTTCCCTGAATTCTCTCAGTTTTAATTTCGAATTGTGACCCGATCTTACAATCTCTGCGTTCAATCTAACTATTGATCGACATCTTCAGAAGAGTAACTTGATCCAATTCGAAACCGATGTGTCTATTTTTTATTGATCGGCATTTCCAGAAGTGTATCTCGAACCAACTTAAAATTTCTTTCATTTAGAACAGATCACTACTTCCCATATCAAATGGAAATTACAAATATGATAAATGAATTGAATCATCTCTGTGTGGATTTATTATTTAGCATTTCCAGAACTTTTCCCATGCCATGGTGTCTCCCAGAATTTGAATGGAATTGTTAGTTTACTTTTTGAAACTTTAAAAATCCCGTGCTATCCATTTGAATGGCGACCCCAGGTTATCCCACGATTTCTTAATTTTGAACTTCAAACTCCGGTTTCCATATCAAAATGGCGATTACAATTATGTTAAATGAATTGTATCATCTCTGTGTGAAATTATTATTTAGCATTTCCAAACTTTTGAATTCGGTTTATACAGATATGTGAATTACCTTCTCTTATATAAGAATCGAATACATATTGGCGTATGCAGATTTCCATTATGTATTGTTAAATAAATCTTTAAAAATTCTCTATTACTCTCATGTGAAACTGAATGACGTTCAAAAAAAAATTATGGAGCCATATTTCGAAAATACTTTATCAATGTTTATTAAAATTGTTATATTACCTATTTGCATTTATATGTTTAAATTATAGTAGAGATTATGGATGAGAATTTTGGGAATACCGTGAAGAACACTCAAACAATACTGAGAGGGCGGTGAATCAGTATTGCTGTCTATTCCCAATTAAAAATTTAGACTGATATAATGCACAATACTCAATCTTCAGTCATTGACATAAGGCACCAAAGATATAAAATATATATATATATACACAAAAATTACATTCAAGGTCTGTGCATCAACACAAAATAAATGAACCAGCAACAACTGGTGTTATGAAGGCTTCAACCTCAAAGGAAAAATAAATCTTTCAGCTTCAACTGAGATTACAAATTTGGAGGCTTCAACCTCAAAAATAAATATTTCAATTTCAACTGAGATTACTCGATCAGTCTGCAACCTGAATTAATGAGTAATTCCACAAATTTCTTTTCAGACTTCAAGACAATTCTTTTCACTTTGAACCACCGAATTGGTCCAATCTCTGCTGGTGATTGGTTTTCAATTTATAGACAGACCTGAGACTTCAAATGCTTGATCTCTCATTAACAAGCACATACATGATTTAACTCTTTCTGATTTTGACTGTGTAGAGTCAAAAACTTTCACCCAAAAAATATCTGCCAGACAAAGTATGCTCTCGTCTCCACTTTTCTGCTCCTTTTACTGCCACAGTCTCGACTCTCAAGTCAAGGCTTCACAATTTCCACATCGAAATGCATACCTCAAAGTGTTCTTTATTTGTGTATTTATACGATCATCCTTTGATACACAATTAAGAGGCCGACCTGATCTTGCATACTTAATTTATTTTTATAATTATGGAGCCAACCAAACAAAACTTTAATTCCTTTCTCCCTTTTTCTTTTTATTTTATTTAAAGACTCGTTATTCCAAAGGAAGGTTTGGCTGCTCAACCATAACACTTGTGGGCTTTTTCCCAATTGCCAGCGGGCATTTTCATTTCTTGTTGTGGCCATTTCTCCCTTTATTGCCGACATTTCAATATGTATGCAGGCATCCAACCTTCTCTTTGCTGCGTGCATTTCTCTCTTACCTCCTCATTTCTGCGTGCAATTCCAGTCATGAGATTAACTGTATGTAGGAATCCAACCTTCTCTTTGCTGCGTGCATTTCTCTCTTACCTCCTCATGGATGCAATTCCAGTCATGACATTAACTCACTATTTTGACATCAATGCCAACTCCAAATTCCAACATACCGTATATATGGAATTGATGGAATTAATTATGAAATTGATGCATTTAATAGATAAAAGATTATAAATGTTTTCTTTTACAATTATTATAATTGCATTTATGTGCTTATATTGTATTAAAATTTATAGATGGGAATTTGGGATCCCTCGTTGAGTTCATAATTATTATATGAATGCTGCGAAACTGATCTTACTTAGATTCGATATTTTATGATTAAAACTATGCTTTTAGTTATAACTCTTATCTAACACTTTTCAAGTGGAAGTAGGTTGGATATGTGAAAAAACTCACAGCAGATCTAAGAGCTGATGTATACTTCACAAAAGTAATTATGATTAAGCAGGAAGATAGAAGAAGAGTGGTCAATGCAGTGTAATGAGCAACAGAATAGTAATATAGTAGAACTTGGATAGAAGAAAAAATACTTCACACACACTAATTAATTAATCACAATATGGACAAATAAGTATTAAAATGCATGAGGATTCGAATGCCAAGGTGGCAATTCGAATTAGCCTTCATGGAGTGATCAAAGAATCATTGGAGTGTCATCAGAGCACAACTGATGTCATCGGAGCACAACTGGAAGTCTGCATCATCATCAGTGGAGTCATCAATGCTCAAGTAATTGTCAACCATCATTCAAATTGAGTCTAACTGAGTGTGGTAGGTGTAACTGAGTGTAACTGGAACTAATTGAATGAAGGAGGCTCAGTGGAGGGCGTATGAGGAGCTAACTGAAGTCAGAATGGGTAGTCAAGTCTCACTCGAGGTCCATCGGAGTGATACATTCAGTTGAGAGTCAGCCTAGCCTTAAATCAAGGAAAGAACTGAAGATAACTGAATGGTAGGTAAGGAAGGGCGCCTTTTTCAACTGATAGATGAAAGGAGGGTGCACTAAGTTCTAGGAGGGATGAACATGAGTGGAAAGAAGCTTCAGGGGCTAGCTAACTGAGGGCTAGGTGTTGGACTGATGACTGGGATGCATGCAAACCCTAAAAGTGCATGCATGACTGAAAATGCAAAGGATGAAATTGCTAGTAGGACTAGGATGGAGTATAGGAATATACTAACACCTCATGGGAAAAATACCCCCACTCAAAATACACTGTAAGGCACACACAAAAATAAATGCTCCAAACTCAAGCAGGTGTGATGCTTGGTCGTATGTCTGGAGGTATCTTCTTCTTGGGAAGAAGTGGATCATGCTCAAAAAGCATGTGCTTGTACTTGCTCTTCAGATCGAATGTGATGAGAACAAATCCAAAGGTATGAGGATGATCCTTGAACCTGTGATTCGAATCAGTTGAGGTAGGATCAAATCTATGAATGTGCAGATAGTATTTTTTCTTCTCCTTCGAACCATCATGGGTGAGATTATGCCAAAAAGAACCATCACATGATTGCTTGAAATCCAAATCAGATTTAAGACTTGAAGAATAGTTTCTTGAGATCTCATTTGAACCAGCAAGGGCGAGATCAAAACTATCATATGCATGAGAAATTATCCCAAGTAGTAATTGCTTGGAATCCAAATCAGATCCAAGACTTGAATCATGGTTTCTTGAGATCTCCTTTGAACCATTAGAGGTGAGATCAAAACCAGTAAATGCATGAGAAATTATCCCAAGCAAATGGCAATGGCCATAGTCTTCAATAACCTTCTGAAAGCATGAAATAATGATCATATAATAGTAAATAAGAGGTGATTGATCATGGAGAGCGAATGCATTACCTCCAATGGCTGATTTTACCTTCGAAACATTCATGTGATCATGATGCAAACCAACAGACTCTGGTGCAAGAGAGGATTTAGGAAACTCTACAATTTCTAGAGTGTGAGTTGGCACAGAATTCGAAATAGAAGGAATCTGGAGCATGAGTGTAGAATCTGCAAGTTCTTCTTCTTTGTGGACAACTTCAATATGAGATATGTTTGATACTGATTCATGATCTGAAAGACCATCAAGGGGAGCGAATGCATCACTGGGCTTGCTCTCAAAAGGGTTTGGACCAATCCCTTCATTCTGTCTTCCGAATCTTTCATCTAGTTGGGCCCATAGCTCTTTTGAAGATTCAACATCATCAAGGGAGTAGAATGCCAAGCTTCGAGACATAGCAAACATCATGGATGCAATGGCTCTGCCACCTTTATTTAACCAGTCAATCTCTTCTTCAGAGGATTCGAACTCTCTCTCAAAACAATAATCAAAGAGATCATGTCTCTTTAAATATGCTATCATTTTTGGTTTCCATTCAACATAGTTGAATAGATAAAGAGGAGGGATTTCTTTTGAAAACATGGAAGCTGTAGAAGACCTGCAAAAACAATAGAAAATATCTGCAACTACTACTGCTGCAAAAATGCAGAAACTGTTGCAACTGCTGCACTCGAAATCTTGATAATAACCTGCAAAAAACTCTCAAGAATGGAGATAAACAATACTCTCAACATGCTCTGATACCATATGAAAATCCTCACATCAGATCTAAGAGCTAATGTATACCTCATAAGAGTAATTATGATTAAGCGGGAAAATAGAAGAAGAGTGGTCAATGCAATGTAATGAGCAACAAAATAATAATACAGTAGAACTCGGATAGAAGGAAAAATACTTCACACACACTAATTAATTAATCACAATATGGACAAATAAGTAGTACAATGCATGAGGATTCGAATGCTAAGGTGGCAATTCGAATTAGCCTTCATGGAGTGATCAAAGGATCACTGGAGTGTCATCGGAGTACAATTGGTGTCATCGGAGCACAACTGGAAGTCTTCATCATCATCAGTGGAGTCATCAATGCTCAAGTAACTGTCAACCATCATTCAAACTGAGTCTAACTGAGTGTGGTAGGTGTAACTGAGTGTAACTGAAACTAATTGAATGAAGGAGGCTCAGTGGAGGGCGCATGAGGAGCTAAATGAAGTCAGAATGGGCAGTCAAGTCTCACTGGAGGTCCATCGGAGTGATACAATCAGGTGAGAGTCAGTCTAGTCTTAAATAAAGGAAAGAACTGAAGATAATTGAATGGTAGGTAAGGAAGGGCGCCTTTCTCAACTGGTAGATGAAAGGAGGCGCACTAAGCTCTAGGAGGGATGAATCTGAGTGGAAAGAAGCTCTGAGGGCTAGGTGTTGGGACTAATGACTAGGATGCATGCAAACCCTAAAAGTGCATGCATGACTGAAAATGCAAAGGATGAAAATGCTAGTAGGACTAGGATGGAGTATAGGAATATCTTAACAGGATATTACATCTATGTACATAACTTATAGTAGTGGTTAAAATAATTAGTAATAGAATTAGTACTAAGAGAATGGACATGATCGGCATCTATTTATTTTATTGAGAAGACATGTCTTACATTTATATATGGTATGTTATAAAAGAGGAATTGATATATACTTATATTTTGTATATTTTTAAACAAATTGCATTTATATATTGTATGTTTTAAAAAGAAGACATGCGCCTCTATATATTGTATGTTTTTTTAAAAGAAGACATGTCTTACATTTATATATGGTATATTTTAAAAGAGAACCTGACATATACATCTAATTTACAACAACAACAAAAAAAATCACGTGCTCATGATGAGAGTCATTATAGGATACCCTTCATATCTGTGTATTCCCATGCGAAAGCTCGCTTGTTTTTTTTAGCAAAGTGATGAGCCATTCTAGCTCATCGGGCACAAGATTCGGATTAATGTTAAATGTTTTTCCCGGCTCGATTTCCATTGGAATGCTTTTTGAATTTTTAAGTACTATATTGGCATCACTGACTAGAGTCTCTTCCGTTAGATTTTCTTGTTCTTTTTCACCTAAGGTATTGTTTAGAATTTCGTAGGTGTGTTTAGTGACATATGTGGGCTCACTGATGAAACTATTAATAGTGTCGTCCTCTATTTCGTCCTTAAAGGTTAAGGCTCTCCCTATCGTTAATAATGGTTGAACGCCTTCTTCTTCCTCTAGATCCACCCAAAGTGGAGTTTTAGCTTCTAAGCTTGGTCAGGATGGAGGGTATAAATTCAGGTATGTCAGTCTCATCTGAGATAGTCATGGACCCCGATCGGCAGTTGATGCAAGCATCTGCTATGGCTAGCCAAGGTCTTCCCAAGATCAGCTGGTGTCACCCCAGCTATGACTTCGATTGCAAAACCAAGAAGTCCGGAGGGTATTCCCACAAATCGACAGAGACTAAGAGGTCATCCAGGATTCCCTCGGGCTTTATTGTTGATCTGTCAGCAAGTTCTAATATGGTAGGGGTTGGCTGAAGATTAGTGAGTCCGAGTTTCTTCACAGTTCCGATGGTCATGACATTGATAGCTGCGCCTAAATCTACCAAAACATTAGGTATCTGAGTGTGTCCTATGTGTACTGTAACAGTAGGGTTTCCAGGATCATCATACTTAGCCAAAGGATTCTTAGCCATTATTAATTCAGAGACTTTTCCCATTACATGGAAAGTGGGAGGGTCCCTAGGCTTTCGTCCTAGTTTTTTTACACACAGATCTCTAATGGTCTTGCAATAGATGGGAACGTTATGGAGGGCTTGTAACATTGGAATTTTGACATATAAATTCTTCAATTCCCCTAAGAGATTGAACCGAGGTTTTTCCATTGTCTTTTGTAGGGCCAATCGTTCAGTATATGGTGGTTCTCTTGTCGGTTGTGTAGGCTATGTTTCAATGTATATTTCTTCCTGTGTTTCAGCTGGTGTTTTAGTAGGATTTTCATCATCCTTAATGATGGGGATCGATGTGTTAACTGAATTCTCGAATTACTGATCCATTCTTGCTTCATTCACAAAGGATGGAACATCCTCAATGACGATGGGTTCCACTACCCTACCTGATCGTAAGTGTATATCATTCAGGGAATTGGGGAAATGAAATAAGTAGGCATGTTGGCAGTCTCAAATTGATGAACTTCTTTATTATTCAGGTTGGGGTTAGGTTGAACAAGAAGTTGTGGTCGTAGTGGTACGTTCATAGGTGAGGCATTGTTTTGGATTTGCAGTTGTGGCTGCTGATACTATTGGTGAGCATACTGTTTAGGAGGATACTCTTGATAAGGATTCTAGTGATGAGGAAAATTATTTCCTGGGTAAGAATTTCTCCAACTGGGTGACCAAGGAGCTTGTTGGTTTGATTGTTGCATCCATGGCGTCCAAGGGTTAGGATTTTGCATTGAAGTTTGAGATGGATTCCATTGGTTGTTAGAATAATTTGAATGGAATTGTGTATTCATATTATTCATATTATTCCAAAAAGATGATGGATCTGGGTTCATACCTTAATTCCAAGGCTATCAAGGCTTCTTCTGAGCGATAAAATAAGCTTGTTCCACATCTGAAGTAGATTCTTGTAGGACTGCTTTGACTTTGGGTAATGAAGGACATTGTTACACCCAAAATATACTCATCATGAGATTCAGTGTATACACCCCTAAAGATACTTGGCCTAAGTAATCATCCTGGAAGGATTTGTACCCAATTGTGCTCAATTTCGAAGGGTCATCACAGGTTGCACACTAGCAACATGCGACGTCGCACCTTGCTCCATTACAGGGTGCGACGAAGTCAGTTAAGTGGAAAAAATAACTTCTTCAAGGTCCATCTCGAAGCTTGCTGACTTGGGACCCTATCCCTTACCTCTTGGAAGAGCTGGCACTCGGTTCCTAAACCTTTGGGGAGATCCCTTAAACCTCTCCTACCATCTCTCAACCTATCCTATCCATACCCTATCCATTTAGTCCTATATAAATGAAGCTCACTCCTATCCCAAGGGGAGGAAGAATATGGTATCTACATGTTGATGAAATCATTCTTAGAATATCTCCACTCACCTATTGGATAACTCATACTTCCTTGGAAGGATATGGCAATCGACTTTGTCGGAGAAGGGCTACAGCGTTAAACCTTGGTTGTGGTTCTATATCTCTATCATGTACTCCTCTATTTGCAGTAATACAAATGATTTCCACCAATGTTGTTCATGTGTGCAATCATATTGAGTAGTTTACCTGCTTAACTGTTTACTTAGGTATCTTATTGTATATATGTCTTTTACTGGTTTCTCTTGTTTCTTCTCTTGACAGGTCTTGCAGCTTGGATCTGACGACTGTGAGACGTGGAGCAACATTCAAGAGAAAGGATTGCGAAGTGAAAGGTAAGACATCTAGTACTCAATCCTTAAGTAGATCTAGGAAATGCATTGGTAGTCTATTCTATTTGTTCTAGACTCACTTTGAGCTAGGGATATTCGGCTCGCATCTGCTCGAGTGGATTGTCCGATAACAAATTTGGCGACCATACTGGGGAGTGTATAGAGTTTGGTCAGTAGCTATTAATCTAAGAGTCATTTTCAGTTGATTGCTTGACACAAGCATTTTATTTTTTGCCATTTACTTCTTGGAGTTGATTTCACTATCAGATCTTCGTATTGGAGACTCTAATCTACTTCCTCTGAGTTTATACAACTCATTCCCAAACCATTCCATGGTTCATTGCTGAGAGATCTGATTCATTTTTGAATCTAGACTTCGCCTGTCGCACCTAGGCAGTGGACACAGAGCGACACTGTGTCATTATGAGTCTCTAATATTTACCTATTAGATATTCGTCGCACCCCTTGCATTGGTAAACTGCGACATCGTTGCACTTCCCGTGTAAGCAAATTGCGACGTCGCACTGTGTACAAACATAGAGTGCACCGATTTGTCAAATTTTAACATGCAGGCATCTCTTCTCTGTTTGACAGTTTGGAATTTGGTTTGTTGTATGAACTCTCTCTGTGCTGCAAGATCCAGCCAAGGATCCCACCTATGATTTGTGTTTTAAGTGTTTGGTTCTGTTTGGATTGATTTTGGGTTCCATTTTGGACAAGTTTGAAGACCGGTAGTGGTGGATACTCTTGTCTCCTCCACCTTCATCCGCTCACCCTTGCATTCCCTTCCTTCCATACCTGATCTGATCATTACATTAGATCAGCTTCCAGACCTCGTTCTTATTTTGTTTTGAGCTTTGCTTGCTTGGTTTGCTTGCTGCTGCTTGATTTTGAGTTAAGTGTGTTTTTTAGCTTGGTTGAGTGTTTGTCTTTTCTTGAGTTTTCTGAGTGTGCTGAGTGCTGCAAGTAGTGTTTTCTTTTCAGTCATTTAGATCTAAAAGCTCAGTTCTTATCAAGTTTATTCTTTGATGCATCCATTGAAAAGTTAAGAAGTGCTTCTTTCCCATCATTTCTTGAACATTATTGAAGAAAATTGTTGTGCATTAGAAAATTCTCGTTTATGTTTTGAAAAAATTAAATGAATGTATGATCTATTGTGTTTTTCTTGAATTATGAATTGCTCATTTTCTTGAAAGGCTCAAAGTACGCTTCAATTTTTGCAAAATTGATTCCATGCTAAGGAAAGATAGATGCATTTTTAATTTCTGTTTCTTTTAGACCATTGAAAGTGAAATTGAAACACTTGCATATTCCATTTCAGAATCCTCTCTTTTCATTACCTTGTATCGTTTTGATTTGAAAAGAAAAAGAAAAGGAAAAATGCTTTGATTTGGATAGTAGTGTTGTGATTTTTTGTGTTTCGTTGAAAAAGGAAAAGAATACTTTCATTGTCAAGTTTTGTTTGAATTGGTATTGTGTTGCATTGAATTTGTTTTGGCAATACTATTGGAAAACATTTTCTCCTTCCCATAGCTAGAATTCATTGAAAGAAAAGAATATTTCATGCATGTAGCCAAGGCTTGCATTATGCTTTTGATTATGTACTCAACTCATGCATTCACCTAACCGTCCAAGATAAAATTAACGGTAGAACTAGGTAAAAATTTTAGCAACTTGTGTGTAAGTTAGAGACGTGTTCCGACGTCGTTAAGCGTGGCAGCTGTCGTTATTTTCCAGTACTGTATCTTGGGGGTAATGTAGTCTTCCACGTACTTATCGGTATATTGAGCTCCTTCACGTACCCACCAAGTACCATAATACGTACTTGGCATATATTGAAGGGTGTATCACGTACTCGGTAGTATATCGGAAGGTCTCTTGCCGAATGGTTGTGCATTAGATAGCACCACTACGGATTTGAGCTCCCACGTACCTTGTGCATATCGGGAGACACCACTAGGATTCTTGAAACCAACTGAGTTAACCATTTGGTCGTCTTGGCAAGGCAATACATCGAGAAAAAAACTCGGGGAGATTAGCACGCATGTACTATCTAGTTAATTAGGTATGTAGACAAGGGTACGGTCCCAATCCTCCTTGTCGCGTCATATTGTTTGACCCTGCAGTATATCGCGGTTTGCGATGCCTTGATAATCCCACGAGGTTCCAGACTTTTGAATCCACTCTGTCACATAAGTCTGCTTGTTGCCTTAGTTTGAGTAGGTTTTTCTGGACTGCTTTTCTTTTAGCATACCCTTAGGAGAAACGTTGTGTTAGCCATCTTGGCTGATCATCCTGACACTCTGGTGGATTTTCCCTAGAGAAGATCCTGTAGGATATTAAACTTATCACCCGAATAACCCCTTAATCCGGAGGTTATTTCGAGGGTAAGAATGGATTAGCGTAACACGATCGTAGTTACTGAAGTGGAAAACCCCACTCTGAATGTTGGAGGATTTTGTTTCCACAAAATCCTCCGGATTCACCTGCCTCTCATCCCCCGCAGGATGAGGAGCAAAAATCCCCGCTTCACAAGACCTTTCTCCCATCATCCCGGGAGAACCTGGATCGTTGGAATGGATAAACCGACCCCAGGACAACCCTACAACAGCTATTGGTCCTTTAGCAGCTTACTGGACATCTTATACAGACCACCCAGTGGCTCATTTTTCCATCTTATCCCCACCTAACTGGACCACTCCAGAGTTCTCTAGGAATTACTATAGGCTTGAACCCACTGAGATTTTCGGCCCCATCCATGAACGTTTGGAACAATTACGTATTAGAGGTGATGAGCTTCGAAGACAAAGTCTCGAGAAACACTTTGAAGAGTTTCGAAATCGCTATTTCCAAATAAGATTTGACGATGGAGACATCCCAGTTCATCCGATATCTTTCGGATAACCTGAAGCACCCCACCACGAGACCACTAATAAGACTGGTCAACCCTCGCAAGAGTCCAGTCCTGCACCTCAAGTGAACCGACCGGTGGAGGGACAACAGTCCAACACACCCATTACCACCGCAGTTACTTTACCAATTCCTCCCCCACCTCAAAATTCGAGGGGAGGGTATTCCATTCCCCCGGATCATCTTATTGGTAATGTTATTACTACGGTAGCTAGTCAACAACCTACATTGGTTCAATCTTTGAATGGTGGTCAACCTGTCATGGCTGGGGGGAAACCCCCGTTTCCTAACCAGAACGTAAGTGGTGGAATCCCCAACGGACCTTCCGTTGGACCTTCCCAACCCGCTAGACCATCCACCATGGGATTATCCCATGTTGGGGGGCCGTCAAATGTAACTCAACCCTCATTGAGTCAAGCATATCCAGGTTCTATTAACCCTGTGCCGGGCCAACCTAATCCCAGAAATGCACCATACGGGATACCTTATCCCGGGAGTCCATACACTCTATGGGGGCAATAACCTGTGTTGCAACACGGACCCCAACCGACTATCCCTCAAGTACCACCACCCCCGATCGCCCCTCCCCCACCTCCTGCTGGAGGCGGCAAGCCCCCACCTAACCTTGGTGGAGGCCCACCTCATTTTACCAACAACATCCCTCACCCTCCTGGTGGTGGCGGGAATGGTCCACCACCCCCTCCCGGCGGAGGTTGCAGGGGACCACCCTATCATGGTGGAGGAGGACATTTCCCTTCAGGTGGCGGAGGTGGTCCACCACCCCCTCCAAGCAGAGGCAGTGGAGGACCTAATTACTATGGTGGTGGAAGTGGTGGTGGAGACCCTCATCCTTCCGATGACGGAGGTCGTGGGGGCCCCCATCCTTCTGGCGGTGGAAGTGGTCCACCACCCCCTCCAGGAAGAGGCGGTGGTGGGCCACCTCATTACGGTTATGGACCCCCACCTCCTCCCGGTGGTAGCGGCGGACCTCCACCCCCTCCCGGTGGTGGAAGTGGGCCCCCACCTTATTGGAATGGACCACCTTATGGTGGCAGACCCCCTTACGATCCGGGCGGCACGCCGCCCTATGGCCAGTTTCCTCCTGGTACACCTTACAGTCAGTTTGGTCCTTACATGCCTTATCCGTATTATCAATACGCGTAGCCTAACCCACAACTGCCCTTCCTGGATACTTTGGACCTACCAAACTTATCCCATTTAACCAATGATCCTATTTACCACAGATCTAACTGACCACCAATTCCGGTGAAACTTCCGTCTGATATCCCCAAATTTGACAACAAGCTGGGTGAAGACCCTAAAAACCACGTGATGACATACCACTTATGGTGTTCATCTAATTCCTTAATGGACGATTCAATTAATCTTAGATTGTTTCAAAGGACTCTCATCGGTTCGGCTTCCAAGTGGTACATTGAGTTGCCACCCCACTCTTTTCCTAATTTTGGTTCTCTTGCCATGAAATTTTTGAGACATTTCCAGCTGCCCATACGGTATGAGACTGGTACCGAGCTTTTAACCTCGCTCTGTCAGAATACCGCCACTCACATTTCAGATCATATCCACGAGTGGTGAAGGAGACGACGTCTCATTAAAGCTCCTTTTCCAGATCAGCTCCTAGAAGACTGGTTCACAAAATCCCTTATCCCTACCATAGCAAGAGACGTTGCCATGCGAGGTGTTGTCACCAAATAGCAAGCCATCGCAAGTGCCCATGTGCTAGACCTAGTCTACACTCAATCTGGCACTTTTTTTGATATTCTGCCTGGTGCACCTCGTGACGTTAATGACCCTGTGAAACCACATAAGGGACTCCAAACTGATGGAATCATTGGTTCCCTTATAACCCAGCCTGATGCTAGCACTGTCGGATCGTCCAACCTGATGCCTGGTTGCCACAACACCACCAAGTCCACTGCTCCTTCTGTAACTGAAGAGGTGAATTCTGTCCAATCAGCTTCATCTCAGAAGTCTGGTGGTAAAAAGAAAAACAAGGGGAAACCCAAAAATTCTTCCGCCCAGCAGGAACAAAAGAGCACTCCTAATGATACCAAGCAAAAACGGAAACTAAATTATCCTTGTTTACTGTGTGGAGAAGACCATTTCTCCAAAGAATGTCCCCATAGAGACGAAGTACAAAAGTTTCTTGGGGGTAAACCAACTCGCGCAGTCCTCAATTGTCCATTTCCTACTCAGAACCAGTAGATGATTGCTCAACCCCCTCCATCCCAGGGGGAACCATCCAATACCGCGCATGTTCTCATGGTGCGTAACGAGATGATCAATTTGAATACTCGCTCACGATCTTACGAACTGGTCCCTTCAAAGCAATCCACTGGAAGTAATACTAAAAAAGCTTCCGACTCCTTAACTGATGTCACTGTACCATCAACTTCTCTCACCAAGAGTACGATTCGAAAAGCTGTCTTCAATCCAAATGCTCGGGCAGCACAAAATTACAATATCGTAGAAGACTTGGCACAAGCTCCTTGCGCCATGTCTACCCTGGAAGTTTTGAAAAAATTTCCTAATCAACGCAAAACTCTCCTTGCAGCGATCGGTGCAGTCGACTCGGATTCCTCGAATACCATTATGTTCCGACTTGACAACTTTAAGTCGAGGCTCTCAAACCAGCTCACATTCCAAGTTTCTGCGAACATCGATGGGAAGATTGTCCATCGTACCCTTTTAGATGAAGGCGCCTCCACTTCTGTCATGCCGATTTCCTATTGGAGAGCCATTGGCTCCCCTGAATTGAATTGTTCTCCCACCACATTGAAAGCATTCGACGGGCGTGGCTTTCAACTTCATGGGCTCTTACAAGCTCTTGTAGTTGAGTTGGGTAGAAAGACCGTAACCGTTAACATGGAAGTGGTCTCGGCCCTGTTAGATTATAATCTCTTGCTTGGTCTCAATTGGTTTTACACCATGTAGGCGGTAGCCTCTTCCGTCTTCTGCATAGTACAATTCCCCCACCAAGGACGAATTGTTACTATCGACCAATTATATTTTTGTACACCAGACGCTACTACTCATCTTGGTGACCATATTCCTTCCTTTGGATAGATGTCAAAACAGTATGAGAGTATAGGGGTTGTCCTTTTGAAAGATTCATCTCTCATGGGCGTTTTTCCAGCTGTCGACCCCCCTAATCATGTTGCTACGGTGAACATGATCTCCACAGAGATTTTATCTCACTCTACCGATGCTTAGCTTGTACCGGATGAAGCCACAACACACCTGCTTGGAGATATAATGCCTCTTTCACCTGCTGAACATATTTACAAGGCTATGCGATCAGCACCAGAGGACCATTTAACAGTGGCCTCTCCATCTTGTTCTCTACGATGGACCTCATCTCTACCTGATCTCTTACTTCGGACTTTTTATTCAGACGAGTCCATCATGGAAGTTATGAACGTTGACGACAGTTCGTGGGATGATCTCCACCACAGGTCTTCTTTTCTTCCTCCTTTGGAGTACATAGAGGACAACATCCATACCCTCTTTTCACCAGATATCTACCCGTTCCCTCATCCCCCCATCCTTACATGTCTTACGGATATGGAGGGAAACTTGGCCAACATTGAGCCAACCACCCCGGTAGACATCTCGATGAAACCTGGTATAGTGGAACACATTCGCATAGGCCAGAAGTGTTCCCCTAAAGAAATAGCTGCTGGCACGACCTTATTCAAGCAATTTCGAGACGTATTTGCTTGGTCCTATGAGGAGATGCCTAGGATAGACCCCGCAATTGTTTCTCACGAAATAAAAACCTATCCCAACATCAAACCTGTATGCCAAAAATTGCGACCGGTACACCCCTGAAAGACTACAACAATTAAGGAAGAAATTGAAAAGCTCTTAAAGGATGGTTTTATTTATCCTATCCCATTGACGGATTGGGTCTCAAACGTCGTCCCCGTGAACAAAAAGCAGGGTACCATTCGTTTCTATGTCGATTATCGGGACCTTAACCAGGCTTGTCGGAAAGAAAACTACCCGACCCACTTCACCGACTAGATTATCGACAATTGTGCCAGAAGCGTCATCTTCTCATTTATGGATGTCTTTTCTGGTTACAACCAAATTGAGATCAACCCAGCCGACCAACATAAGACGGCTTTCATCTGCCCATGGGGAACATTTGCATACCGCAAACTCCCATTTGGCCTTAAAAATGTTGGCGCCACATTTCAGTGGGCTATGTCGTATGCCTTCCATGATATTAAGGACTTTGTGGAACCTTACCTAGACGATCTCCCTACTCACTCAAAGCAGCGCGAGTTCCACATTGATCATCTGATAGCCATTTTCCTCAGATGTAGACGGTACAATATCCATCTGAATCCTCATAAGTGTATCTTTTTCATTGAGTCCGGACGCCTCTTAGGATTTATCGTTTCGAAGGATGGGATCCGTATTGATCCCTTAAAGGTGGAGACCATCATCAACCTACCACCCCCAACTGATGTGACAGAACTTCAAAGTCTTCAAGGGAAGGCGACTTATTTAAGATGTTTTGTTTGCAATTTCGCAGAGAAGACTCAGGGTTATATGAGACTGCTTAAGAAGGACATCCCCTTCATTTGGGACGATCAAGCTCAAAAATCCTTCGACAGTATCAAACATGCCATTACGCATGCCCCCGTGCTCCAACCGCCCAATTATTATCAAGATTATATCTTATATCTCGTTGCTTCTACTACCCCTATCACCATGGTTTTGGTACAGGAGGATCAAAACGCCCAGGAACATGTAATATACTATGCAAGTAAGGGTCTTGTTGATGTTGAAACTAGATATTCACATGTCGAAAAAATCGCATTCGCGGCGGTCATCGCCGTCTAGAAGTTCCGGCACTATATCTTGCTCTGCACCACCACCATCATCGTCGACTCGAACCCCAAGGTGCTTGGGGGCAAGTATTCACGCTGGATCGTAATACTACAAGAATTTGATCTTCTTTTCGAGAAAGCCAAGTCAAAGAAGTCTTTGGTGTTTACCGAGCTCATTTGCAACCTTCCCCATCCTGATGCAAAAGTTGAGCATAATGACTCCTTTCTAGACGAATCATTGTTTCTCATCAGTACGAATGACCCATGGTATGGAGATATCTTATTGTATCTTCAAACCCAACACTTCAACCCTCAACTCTCTTGCGACGACCATCATAAGATACATCACCATGTGAAGTATTATTTAATCATCAATGATACTTTGTATCACCATGGCATTGATTCAATTCTCGACGTTGTCTCACTCATAATGAGGCTGAACGTGTTCTCAATGACTGTCACGCTGGGGCATGTGGCGGTCACCTCTCTGGGATGGATACAACCCAGAAGATTTTGCGCGCAGGATATTTTGGGCCTACTATCTTCAAAGATTCTATTGAGGCCGTAAAAAAATGTCCTCCTTGCCAACACTTCCATACGAAGAAGCGCACCCATCCCGCCCCGTTACACCCGGTTATTGCCGTGGGCCCCTTTGCAAAATGGGGCATCGACTTCATGCATTGTAAGCCTACCTCTTCCTGGGGGCATAGTTACATCATTGTAGCTATGGATTACTTTACAAAGTGGGCCGAATCTATGCCTACATACCAGAACGACGGCAAAACCACCGCACTCTTCATGTTCAATCATGTAATAGCGCCGTTCAGAGTTCCTCAGGCGATTGTTACCGATCATGGTTCCCATTTTCAGAACCATATGGTTGATGAACTGAGCAACAGGTTGGATTTTTGCCATGAAAATTCAACACCCTACTACCCGCAGTCCAATGGACAGGTCGAGGCCATTAACAAGGTCTTGAAAACTATGGTCCAAAAGATGGTAGGGACACATAAGTGCAATTGGCACAATATGATCTTCTCAGCGTTATGGGCCTATCGAACTTCCATCAAAACCACCACAGGATTCACTCCCTTCCAACTGGTATATGGATTGGAGGCCGTCCTACCTATAGAGTGCGAAATTCCATCTCTACAACTCGCTATCAAACTTCTTCCTAACACTACTACCGAGGAAGAGCGTCTCTTGCACTTAGCAAAACTTAACGAGTCCCGCCGAGATGCCGCTCTTGCTAATGAAACGCACAAGAAACGCATCAAATCCCAATACAACAAGTCAGTTGAACCTCGTATCTTTAACGAGGGTGACCTGGTCCTCACTTATGACCAGAAGCATGACAAACTAGCAGCAGAAAAGTTCGAATCCATGTGGCATGGACCTTACATTGTCAAAATGTTTTGGAGAAGGGAGCTTATGAGCTTGAAGACTATGATGGAATCTCTTTGGGTGAACCCCGCAATGGGCTTTACCTAAAGAGATACTACGCTTAAATTCATCACGCTTAGACTTTCTTGTATATACTGTACATGGCGTGTTTTTTATGTGCTGTGACGCTTTTAAAATGATGAGTGTCTTTAGATCTTGTTTCCGCTCCTTATACCATGTTCTGTCTGTGTGTGCAGATGGTAACGTGCTATGGATTCGCAGACGGCGCTAGCCAGCATACCCGTAACCTTGCTTCGGCAGCCTGGGTACTATATTCCCTAACAAGTGAGCTCATTAGCTCAGGAGGAAGTTTCCTAGGGTTTGCGACCAACAATGCCGCAGAGTATCAAGCAGTAATCAGAACCCTAGCTAATGCCATTTCCTTGGGTATGAACCACATTGTCATTCACATGGATTCTCAACTAGTGGTTTCCCATCTTAATCGGGTTTACACCATCCGTGATCCCACCTTACTCCGTCTCTTCAGACGAGTATGTCTCCTGGAAAGGTCATTTGAATCCGTTCAGTACCTACACATTCCACGAGAGTTAAACACAGTTGTTGACTCAATGGCCAACTTCATTTTGAATTGGTACATCACACACACATAATATTCATAATATGTAAAAGCATTCACAACATGTAAATAATGTAATGTATAAAAGAAAACATGTAAACAAGATCACATCACTCATCATTTTAAAAACACATAATGTATAAATTGCCGAGAATGTCTGTATATATATATATATATATATATATATATCACTCAAAAGTAGTGCTGGTACAAAATTTGAAGCACGATGGTTTTCAATGAGTCTCTACAAAAATTTGAAGCATCATAGCTTTGAGTAGTACAAAATCTGAGGCCTCTAAGCTCTCAGTACAAGTATAATAGTGTCATCAGGCCTGACGCCTGACCCGTACACCCCCCCTAGCACGGGCAGCACGCTGTCGTTGAGTGAGGAAGCAATCCACGGTCCTCACCACCTTGCGGAGTAGGACATTGAAGTGTACGAACGCTCCAACCCAAAACCTCTGCATAGGTCTCGACAAGTCATCTATCGCTGGCTCAGGAACCTCCACTGTCAGCTGGGACAAGTTCCTGTATACCTCCTCCATCTCCTCGATGGCAGCATGAGCACCTAAGGGCACAATTGCTTCCCCACCTCTGTCTCTCCTCGCCAGGAGAGAAAGTCCTACTGGCCATACGGGCCCCACATCTACACACACATGTTATGTACTTGTCAGCACTGCATCAAAAAAATGATAAATATACAAAATTAAAAGTACAAGGGTTTTGTTCTCATCTATGTCACCCCATGCTGCACCCTCGGGCAGCGCCAAGTCAGGATCCTCTCTGAAATCTGTACCACTATACGGGAATTCCTCAACCATGAGTAACTGGCCTTCCATCCATCTGAAGAACTCAAGACCAAAACTGATGATAAGTCCTCCACCATGATGAGTCATGACCTCAGTCCATCTGAGCATGTGGGGATCTCTAGGCTCCCTGTCATCTAATACCACCTGTGGGTGCAAGAGAGGGATCCACTCCAAGAGGAACGATACCACGATCGACCCATAACCAAACTGCTTGAGCTCTCCCCGCCGACACTTGGTCAGCTGATCTCGGAGGTTTGCGAGGAGACCCTTGCACCAGTTGAAAACCATGGGGGACATGCAGTCCTCCGCATAAAGCATCTGGGTCCGAGTAGCCATGTGTGGGGCTTGGCTACGCGCCGCTCTAGTAATAGTAAGCAATATGGTATGCAGTGGGCGGCTCACCACATCCTTGATAAGAATATTCTCGCTGGAAGGTTGAGAAGTAGTGATACAATGTTGTGACACCATGTCATCAACTGTGCGGTCACTAGCCCGTGTTCCAGTAAGATGCATAGGTTCCCCTCTCTGGGATAGACCTGTAAGAAAGTAGATGTCCTTAACATCTATTGTGAGGATGTGCTCACCAATCACGAAATACTGTTGGGCCGCATCCCAACTCTGGAGCATGTGTGATAGCAATGGGATTTGGGATCTCATCCCCTGAATCTCAAAGAACTTGAGCAAACCACATTTCCTCAAGGCATCCATGCATTGTGGATCGTTGGCAGCTTGTTCATCTTCTATCTCGTGTTCTCATTCTCGCCACTCTAAAACCATGTTGGCTAGCAAGCAACCTGCCAAAAAGGGCATTTAAACACTATTAGGTCCTACTTCAACCTCTGCAAGTTCATTTTTTGGATTAAATTTGATGGTTGGAAAGTGCAACTCCACCGTCACATTGTATGTTTGAGTACAGTGCGATGTCGTCGCACTTCATCCATTCGGGACCTGTGCCGAGTAGGTCTCGTCACAGTTCCCGAAAGGGCCAACTACGACGAGACGAGAGTGCAGTAGCCCTCCATGAATCCATCAAAAAACCCAAAAATTGAACCTAAAAACAAAATCTAATCCACTGGAAAGTTGCTGGATGAAGTTTAGGCTTACCTGCTCCTGACGGTGGGTGAAATGGTGGATCGTAGCTTCCAGAATTGGCAAAGGAAATTTTGGCTCCAAATTGGTATTTCTCCTCCCAAATTGGCAAATGAAACAATGAAATCTATTTTGGCCCATTTTTCCATTTATAAATAGAATGGAATATTCCTTTTCAAATATTTTGATGCTCTTGGGTTATTTATCATAGTTTTTGACCATTTTTGAGGCTATTTGACACATCTTCTAGTTTGCAGGAGTTGTAAGTGGTCTTTTGCGTTGTTTCTTGTATCACCACAGGTATGAACACTCCCTTGAATGTTTTGTCATTATTTTTGCAACAATTAGTCTGTAATTATTGCGTGATGATGAGTTTACTCTTCGTTTGTTCTCGTACTCATGAAACTATGAGAACAAGTACTGAGTTATGATTTATCACTTTTTTGGGCTCGTTAAACTTCCACGGAAAAGGACACCCCCCGGAGTCTACCGTTAAGCTCTTTTTAGGGTCTCAAAAAATGAAAAGATTGCCAAGCGAACTTGTCGCGTTCACTCTTGTTAAAGTATTTGAATGGTCGTATTCTTAGTGATAGTTTACCCCTTTTTCGGACTAGGAGGCACTAATTACGAAAAAGGTATACTCCAACCAATCATGATTGGAAGAGTCCTCTCCCGCGTTGTTTTACCCTTTTTCAGGCGATGAGGCTAACTTTACGAAAAAGGACCGTTGGAGTCTTCTTTAGTTCTTTTCAGACTCTCTACACATGAAATTACGACTGCGTTTACCTTCTATGGACTCGTTAAAATTTTCACATTGAAGGGCCCGTCATGGGACGAACCCCTCCTATCTCAGGTTCAGAAAATATTTGGGATTAGACTCATCTATGAGATGAGCTATACCGAGCATCTGGTTACCCTCGTCAAGCTCGTAAAAAAACACATGAGGCACTCATCATTCATGATGGGGAAAAAGGAAAGTGTTTGTGTTACATACTTTACTAGTGGAAGTATGTAGTCGTTCTTGAACATGGCACTCATCTGCATTTGCATACAGTACTTGGGTCATCCGTTTGTCTATGAGTCCCCGCTTACTCTCTAAGTTCTGTTACTCCTTTGAGTCGTTCAAAGAAATCTCCCATCATTAGTTGCATTAGAATTTTGCGTCGTACTCATTGTGTCAATACTGCCAAGTCATGCCATGCCCATGTTCAAGAACACATTTATTATTTGTCATCTGCAGTCAGTACACCCATCACCATATCAGTTTACTTCATGTCAGTCTCACATGTTGCTGTACTATCCGATTCACTCTACACATCTTTTGTCGTGTTTTGTGTCGATTGATGGGGGATTCACCATGGCCCTCCTTTGACGGATTCATCCTTGTCGACTTCAACACATCATCCGAGGATTGAATCTATAAACGAGTCAAGTACCTTGGCCCTGCATGCCTCAATGGTAGGTTACCTCGCTTTAATCATGAGTTTACATCATTGACTCTTAATTGAAAGATTTCATCTTGTGTTCGACTTCAACTCATTTATTCACGCTTGATGATATGTACTGTGATACCTTGGGAATCATTGACATCAATGGTGATCTCCCTCGCACTTGTTAACGGTTTACATCAATGACCGGTAATCAAGTGGTTTCTACCATGTTCGACGTCAATACATTTGTAATCACATGGATAGATTCGTATCATTGCGGGTTCAGCTTGAAGACCCTGAGGAGTCATGTTTTACCCAGGTTGTGATGGAGTTTGTATTGAGTTGTATCACTCGGATCCACTTTTGTATTGGTCATGGCCGTGTTATCATCTCATCATGGATCTACGCTTGTGTCTAGTAGCCATGATTGTGTTTAGTCGGTCATTATTACCATGGATATGCAATGTATTGGTCAGCAGCCATGTTGTACTTCATATGAGATTGTCAGTTCAGAGTCAGTTGTACTACAGCAATGTCCTTCATCCGACGAGTCTATTTCCATTACTTCTATCAAAGCACTTCACCTATCTATCTTCAACAGCTTCATGCTTTGGGGGGCATTTTTTTACACTCAAAATCTACTCATCATGAGATTCAGTGTATACACCCCTGAAGATACTTGGCGTAAGTAATCATCCTGGGAGGATTTGTACCCAATTGTGTTCAGTTTTGAAGGGTCGTCGCAGGTTGCACACTAGCAACATGCGACGTCGCACCTTGCTCCATTACAGGGTGCGATGAAGTCAGTTAATTGGAAAAAATAGCTTCTTCAAGGTCCATCTCGAAGCTTGCTGACTTGGGACCCTATCCCTGACCTCTTGGAAGAGCTGGCACTCGGTTCCTAAACCTTTGGGGAGATCCCTTAAACCTCTCCTACCATCTCTCAACCTATCCTATCCATACCCTATCCATTTAGTCCTATATAAATGAAGCTCACTCCTATCCCAAGGGGAGGAAGACTATGGTATCTACATGCTGGTGAAATCATTCTTAGAATATCTCCACTCACCTATTAGAGAACTCATACTTCCTTGGAAGGATATGGCAATTGGATTTGTCGGAGAAGGGCTACAGCGTTAAGCCTTGGTTGTGGTTCTATATCTCTATCATGTACTCCTCTATTTGCAGTAATACAAATTCTTTCCACCAATGTTGTTCGTGTGTGCAATGATATTGAGTAGTTTACATGCTTAACTATTTACTTAGGTCTCTTATTGTATAGATGTCTTTTACTAGTTTCTCTTGTTTCTTGTCTTGACAGGTCTTGCAGCTTGGATCTAATGACTTTGAGACGTGGAGCAACATTCAAGAGAAAGGATTGCAAGTGAAAGGTAAGACATCTAGTACTCGATCCTTAAGTAGATCTAGGAAATGCATTGGTAGTCTGTTCTATTTGTTCTAGACTCACTTTGATCTAGGGAGATCTGGCTTGCGTCCGCTCAAGTGGATTGTCCGATAAAAGACATTCCTTGGTATCATGATCCAATTCACATATCCGACATACCTCCACCTTGTCAAGCGGACATTCTTTCAATGGGTTCTTCTTTCTGCATTTGGCTCATAATACAACAAGTCCCAGATATTCTACTGCTTGCCTCTGTTTTTCTCTCAAGACATCCAACTCTAAGGAAATGGAGCTCATCATATCGGTTTTAAAATTCTCCAGAAGGTTTCCTATTTCTTCCCAAGTGGCTCCTCCACTAGTTGAATTCTGTGTCCTGGTGAAGACATCTTAATCTCATTCTTTGTCCCGATTGTTACTTCTATTGGATCCCCTTGAATATCTTTGACATAAGTTGACAATCTCCTCAAAGGGTTCCTTTGAGATATCCCCCTTTCCCAACAAATTCAACATATCTAGGAAATCTTCTCTAATCCCACGCAGTAAGATAATCTTGAGTACACCTTTCCCAATATCGGCATGACCAGACCTCTGTAAATTGTATAACAATCTCTAAACAAAATCTTCCAAGCTCTCCTCCTCCTTCTGAACCATTTTAAACAACTTTTCCTTCTTATCTCTGGTTCTACAATGCTCTTGATATTTGGAAAGGAAGGTTTGTTTCATTTTATCCCAAGTAGTAATGGTCTCACGTTCCAAACTCATGAACCAACACAGAGCGTTTCCTTTTAGGGTGACTGGGAATAATTTCAGTTTCTGCGCACTAGAGGTGTAGTCGTAACTGTGACAGAGGATGTCGAACTCAAAAATAAATTCATCTGGATCTTCGAAGGACTTACCATGGAAGTTTGGGAGAACTAAGGGTGAAATATTCTTCATGGGGGCTGCTCCTGGTGTTTGGAGGATACGGAATTCGAGTGTGACTGTAATATCCTGAATTTTGACTAACTATTTCTGATGTTATATACTGGGGTTAAAGCTCCAACACATATGATTTATTTTGATTATTGGGCATAAGCCCTAGTGCACATGATTCATTTCTTTTATAGATTTACATATTGGGAATGGACCCTGACTGAGGCATTATTGTTATATATAGGGCAAGAAATCTCTAATGGATTGATTTAGGTTTTGTTATGTGAATTGGGTACAAACCCTAATATACAGGGATGGCCTTTTTGTTACATACTGTGCAGAGTTATGATTCAAATGATTGATTTATATAGTGTGTTGAGCATGGACTCAAGAACACACGGACGACCTATGTAATAGGCATAAGCCTCGATGTACTTATAGGATTTTATTACGTATTGGGCGTAAGCCCCGATGTACGTAGAGTGTTGGGCATAAGCCCTGGAGCACTCCAAGCTTGATAAAGAATATCAGATCCGAGGCCATTTGTACATTCTAGATGTGCTTCACAACCACATTCTAGTACTAGTGTTGATCGGGATGCTCTGGAAGTGCACTAGCATAACGCCCATGTGAGAGTCTTGAGTTAAAGCTCTGAAGAGCACTCGGGGTTACCTGATCTTAAAAGTGTTGAGTCGAGAAGACTTTGAATAGCACTTCTATTCATCACATTTATTTAAATTAGTTAAATGAATCATTTTCTATCTATCATCAAGTACTGCGGGAACTACCATGTTAAACGAGGTAATCCAACATGCAAGAGAGAGACCTAGAGGTATCTAACCTAGCCAACTATCCAAGCTTACCAAGACCCTTTCCAAAGAATTGGGCCTTGTACTTAATATTTAAAAGAAGTATTATAGTACATACATAATTAAATCAAAGAAGTTACCATAACTAAACTATTGAATAATTAGATTTAATTATTCTTATGTAAAGAACATGCATACAGGTTATGCATAAGATAGCGCTCAAGTTGTTGTTATTATTATTATTATTGTTATTTTCTTAAAAGAAAAGATTACTTATATAAATAAAATGTATAAAGGTTATGCATAGGATAATTAATACTATTATTATTATTATTATTATTATTATTATGAGCTAACTTAAGTTACATCTAATTAGAACAAAATAAAGATCCTAGATAAACTAGGAGTAAATAATTAGTAAAATATCTTTTAAAAATATTATAATTCGAATTAAATTAAAAACTAAATATTATTATTCAAACAGCTATATTCCAAACAAAACTCACCTATATAAAGAAGGGTAGATCCCAAGAGAGGGGCATCTTTTTATTATCATTCTCTTATGAACAGAAGAGAATTACTCTGCAAGAACTGAAGTAGCCTACTATATTTTCCAGATCCGAACCAACAGGTTATGCTAGGGCATCTACTTCTCTTATTGCATGTTGGAACCAGCTCGAGGGATCCAGTTAGAACCAAGAACGGTCTAAGGGTCATGGTTGGGAGGAACATGGTAGCCCCAAAGTTATCTAGTTAAAGATCATCCTATAGGTCAGCTAGGTTCATACATTTTTCCATTAAACATTGTTTGAGTGTGCAGGTTTTGGCAAGGGAAGATCAAGCTTCAGAACCAGGTATGAACTACAATTTTCCATACAATTTAATTAGCTTTAGAAATTTAAAGTAGAAATTATTATGCAGCATTCAGGTTTCTGTACATTAAGATGTTATTTCTTTTCTTTACGGAGCAAGGGCCAATTGGCATGGGCTCTCAGGGTTTACATTCTGGAATCATTTTTCATTTAATGTTTTCTATTTAATTCAAGATTCTACCCTAAATGTTTCAAGGATCTAGCAGGGCTAGCCTAGCTAGCCTATGCTAGATACCTGTATAGGTAGAACTACTATTGTCAAAACTATTATTTCGAAATGTCGACCCCTAAACTAGTAACCTCCACTTAAAACGAAACCACGTTACTTATTTCAAACAAACCTCTTGTTGTACCTTTAAATTATTAAATTATAGTAAGCTAGGGTTTAACTTTCTATTCATTAAAGAATACAAACTCAGGATCATGACACCGATGAATTGAAACATTGTTTAACTCATTCATTATCTTGGACAATAGAAATAATGCAAGCCCAAGATGCGAAACTACCCACCAACACAGCACACACAAGATCGCTGAGATATTTAAACCTACATTAGAAAATACTCACTGTACATTTAAAACTTTCCATGACAAACAAGCTAACCAAACATGATTTCCCTACAAAGGGAATTTCAGTGTTTCGGTTCTTCTCAATAGGAAAACTATCAAATTATTACACACTAACATTTAGGCTTACAAAGACAAAATACATGATAGCCTTCTTAAAGCCAAACGTATTCAACTCAGTACCCTCTTTATCTTTATTTTTAAGAAATAAAAATAAACGCAGGTTGTGATATTGAAACCCTTTAGCAATATTTTAAACTTAATAAATGCCCAGGAAAACAACTACCGAGCACGACTTCTCTGTCAAGGTTTTCCCTTCTAAACTCAATATTTTCCTTATCAGAAGTATAATCCAAATTGGGACAAAAACCGAACACTTCAGACAAAGATCAACGCATACCACGATGCCTTTAAAAATTCATTCAATTAATAAAAATCAACCCACAGAGAGTAAAATGCACCATTTAGACAGAAGTCACCCACTGGTCGACAAGCATTCAAAAACAGAGCTATGCTTTCAACATTTCTTCATGCCAAAGCAACAAAAAGTAAACGCAGAGCCATTACCAACATTTTATATAACACCCAAAACTTTCACGCTATGGATATTATTTTCCATTTAAAAATCTTTAAAGAGTTATTACAGAGCTTCAATTTCAACTACGACAGTAAGGAAGAGACCCTCAAGGGTTATCCCATCATCAAACAAAACAAACACATCATAAACGTTGACCAAGTTAGAAACCCCAGTTACTCCAGATCTTTTTCTTTAAAATCACCTTCCTTCCAACTACCGGTCCAGCCAAAGGCGACCCATTAGAAACTTCAAAATTTGTTACAAAGAGTCCAAGGGACTCAACGAAGTTACAAAACGAAAGAGCTCAAAACTTTAGAACATTGCCACCATAGCTGCGAAGGTAGGAACGATCATGGATAGGACCGAGGCTTACCAGATATACACCAACCCCATCCTCTTATCATTTTCCAAGACCCAACACCGAGGATAACTATAACTGTTCACCTGCCAGCAAGTTCATAAATGTCACAAGTAAAGAAATAAGAAAATGAACATCAACAACAAAGAAAAACGAGGAAGCCATTTTCACAAGAAAGGGGTTTTAACTGTTGCATAACATAACACCCTCCATCTCCACACCACCATGAGATGCGACTGCACTGACCATGAGCATAGCTCAGGTCAGGGCCAATTTGAAACCATACACAACAAACAAGCTACTTCAAAAAACCCAAATCAAGGAAATGACAAATACAGTCGCGCAGACCAAGGGCATAAACCCTTCCTCCAAGATGGCAACGAACCACGTGAAGTTCACTTGTAGCATTAAAAGCTACCACCTACCCACTAGCACTTCAATACATACCCAACGATATAGTTAGGGTCGTGGATATTGTCACCCTTAGTTGTTTTTAATACATGGTTTTATTCAAGCTAATTCTTGGACTCCTTTCGAGGACACATGAACTATTTAATGCTAGGTAGTGGATGTAGGTAGGTTAGGGAGGAGCCCCCTTTTATGCCTACAAGAACATATTACAAATTGTGCATTAGCAAGTTGCTAAGTAAGCCCAGGTTAGACCCATGCTCATCCCTTACCTCTTGGAAGCTCCACCGATAGTAAGACTACCAACACCAAGACCCAGGGGTATTCATACCCTTCTCATAAAGTCCATCAAGCCTGAATTTAACGAGATAAACTAGTTTAAACATTTAAATACAATGAACATATAGCTAAAGCTTTAAAAGTAAAGTACTTAAAGAGAAACCTTAAAGTATTTAACTAGCATTAAATTCGCCATGACTGTGCAATACACATCAAATCACCATACATCATCGCTTCCGCAGAAAACCTAATTTGTAAACCACTTATCTTAGAACTTAGTTTCTCTTTACTCCAAACAAAACCCAACATGAATTCACAGTATTGAAGTTAATTTGCAATACATTATCTGTTTAGGCATTGTTACTAGTAAGTGGAATTTTTTTTAATTTTTATTGTTTTTAGGGACATTACAAGTGGTATCAGAGCCCAGCTACAATACTAAGTGACCTATTGGGCTCATTACGGGAAAAACATCCGCTGCAGCTACTTATAAACCAAAAACCTACATTTATGATTTTATTTTATAGGTGTATATGAACTAACAGATTTCTGCTCTTAACATTGATACGACATTACAGGTACAATCACAGTCTGAGTATGAATACAGAAAAAGACAGCAGCATACATGGGAATTTGAACTCACTACCACGAGAGCAAGAGATCGTGGTGGAATTGAACTCAGATTTATTTAAATCAATGCATAATCTACAAGAAAAATTCCAAAGTTTCCGAGATGACAATATACAGGAAAGACAAGAACAACAAGCTATAAATGAGGCTCCGCTTCAGAGCTTAACAGGGGAAAACCCCACGGACATCCCACCTTCTCAGCAAATACAATCAAAGGGAGAAATTATCACACAAAGAAATCTACCAGTCTTAAAGAAGAGAAATAGGAAGAACACATACATGAGTCAATGGAAGAGGACTGTAAGAGCTCTTCCAATGATGATGGTTCACCACCTCCTTGCAAGAAAATGAGGAAAAGTGACAACAGTTTACAAGGAGAATTCAAAAAGATTAAAGCCCCAACATATGACAGAGAGATAAATACTGGGGAGAAGGCTGAGGAGTGGCTGTTAGGAGTGAACAATTATTTTAAAGTCCTCAACTCTTCTAGTGAAATGCCAGCCAGACTAGCCATTTACAACCTAAATGGTAAATCGACTAAATGGTGGAGAGACTTGAAACACACCAAAGGGAAGGAAGTGAGGTACATAAAATTGGATGCTTTTAGAAAAATATTTCAGGACAAATACATGTCTGAAAGATTCTTTGACAAGAAGATCAAAGAATTCCATGAATTAAAAATGGGCTCCCTAACTATGGAAGCTTTCATCAACAGATTTTTAGATCTGCTGCATTATGTTCCTTACATATAGGATGAAAAAGTCAAGATAGAACAATTCTTGGGATGACTACCACCAAATTTTAGAGAGAAGATTGAATTTGACATGCCAAAACCTTAGACGTGACTTTACACAAATCCAGACTCTGTTATGAACATGGGCAGCCAAGGAATGATAACATCAATAGAAACATAGATAGGTTCAAAACCTTTTCCGACAACTGAAGACCAGGTTTTATAGCACCACCTTATCGGAAACAGGACAATAGTTTCCCTCCCAACAGAGGCTTCAACTGACCTCATGCACGTCCAAATGCACCCCCACCGCATAACAACAAAACAACTTTCAAAAAGGGGCAAAAGATGCCCCACCAACCATTACTTGTTGGAAGTTCCAAGGGCCCCACTACTTCAGAGATTGCCCCAACAAGATGGACAGAGTGTTACACAATGTCCAAGAAAACCCTACCATAGGGCACATGGAAAGAACACCAAGAATCTATGCTGCACTTGATGGCTGGAAAGCAGATCACCAAGCCACTATGGTTGAAATTGAGGGTAAGATCTCAAACACGACCATTTCAGTTTTAATAATTCCCGATGCATGCCAAAGTTACGTCTCCCCTAAGATTATTGATACTTGTATGTTAAACTGAGTGAGTCACAAGAAACCATGATTGGTACAACTTGTTGGAATAATTAATCCTTCCTACCATTTATTTAATTACATAAGATGCATTAATTAATCACTTGTTGGTTAATTCTATGTAATAAATGAGGAAATTGCCATTGTGTGGTCCACAAGGCAACATGGGAGGATAATATTCCATTCAAGGTGTGATCTACAAGCTAAATAGGCCACTTGGGCACTTTCCTAAACATTTCTGGATGATTTTAAGGAAGAAAGGCGCACTTGTGAAGAAACTGCTGCTTTTTACTGCTTTTTCCCCCATAGGGAAAAGCTAGTCAACCTAGGAAAGTGTTTTTCTCACCAAAAAATTTCCTTAATGTTATTTTCACTCAAATATCATATTTGGAATCTATTTTGGCTATATTTCACCTTCAGCTCACTAATTAGAGAATTCGTGAGCTTTTGGGCAGTTTTGGAAAGTCAACTTGCCACCTAGGGGGGATGGGCATTTTTAGCAAGTATGATTAAGTGGATATTCTTTTGGCATCTTTAGCCATTCGAATTACTGATATAAATTTATCTAATAATAGCCTATTACATTTATATGTTGGTTGATGTAATTATTATTCATGAGAAGTAATACAGAAATCGACTCTTGTGCATCATTTTTGTGCCTTTGACCAATTGTGTGAAATTTTTCATATGAGAGAGTGTAATTTCTTGAATAGTTCTTGGATGTGATCTAATTTTCACATGGTATCAGATCCATAAAGCTATTCCTTTCATCTATTGATTGTCTTGCAGGATCCAACAGTCTCAGGAAGGGCGCATTGATCAATTCATCGAGTGAATTCTATTCTCTGCAGGGCGCATTTTGGAATCCAGAAGTGTTCTAATTTCAGTCCAAAAAGTTTATATCAGTTGCAGCAACAGATCATACACAGCAGATCATCCTCACTCCTTTCAATTACTTTGATTGGAAAGCACAGATGGAGATTCTACTGAGGAGCAAAGGGATCTACAGAGTGACCATGGCAACAAAAGCTGAGCCAACCTTAGCAGTGGAGAAATCTAAATGGCATAATCGAAGGGATGAAGCCTATGCGCTGTTATGTCTCACTACATCGAGATAAATCTTATTTCATCTTGATGGCCTCACTTCACCCAATGAAGTATGGCTGAAACTTCAAGAATTTTTCGGTAAAACCAATGAATTGAGAGGCCACCAATTGGATAACTAGCTAGTCTCTTTGAGTCCATAAAATTTCGATAATCTACAAGACTTTTTCTCCAAATTCAAGTCTCTTGTATTGCAGCTGAAGCAATGTGGAATAGACAAGAAAGATGAGCAATTAGTTTTGTCCATTCTCTCCAAGCTTGGCCCGGACTATTCAATTTTTGTTTTCACCTTCCATTCCACCCGAAAAGCAATTAAAAATTGGAAGAGCCCGTCACTTTCAGAATTCATGGAGTCATTAACACAAGAACAAGACAAGCTAGTCTTAATGGGAGCCATTAAAAACCCATCCAAAGACCATTGTCTAAATGTTGGAGACTCAAAGAATTCGAAAGGAAAGAAGAAAGGCAACTTCAAGAAGCCCACCAGTGAGCAGAAAGACAAGCAGAATTTTAATGGAGAGCCATCAAACCTCAAGAAGAATCCAAATAAGAAGAATGAGAGGACAAAGTGCACTTATTGCAGCAAGGGCTTTCATCCCGAAAGCTCTTGTATGAAGAAGACCATCGACCAATTAACTCATGCATTGGAGAAAGCCAATATCCCTCTCCCAGAGAGCGCAAGAAGGAAGGATGGAGGATCAAATTCCGATGACGAAGAGAGAGTTCATGCATTGATGGCCAGCACTTCCCAATCTTCATCATTCATCATTGATTCTGGTGCTTCAAGACACATGGTGTCTGCAAGTAAGTATTTTACTTCACTTGACTCTTCTAGTGGTCCGAATATTGTATTGGGAGACAATTCTGAAACTTCTAGCAAAGGAAAAGGTAGCATAGATCTCGAGTTTGGGTCATTTAATAATGTTTTATATGTCCTTGGACTTGCTACAAACCTACTGTCAGTCTATCGGATGACCCATACAGGGCTGTCCAAGAGAGTAACCTTTACCCCCAATGATGTTGAGATAGCAGAAATTTCAACACGAAACATTATTGCATTTGGTACTGCTGATCATTGTTATAGAATTTACAAGTTTTCTCATTTTGTGCCAAACTCCGCACCTTCTGCTCTGTTAATTCATGCCAATGAGTCCAACAAACTATGGCATGAGAGATTTGGCCACCTTAATTACAAATACCTTTCCCAACTTCATGAGAAAGAGATGGTTATAGGGCTGCCCATAATCAAATTTTCCAAAGGTGTCTGTCAATCCTGCATCCTAGGAAAACATCCTGAGCATAAGTATGGGAGATCTACCACTGAGTGAGCACTATCTTCAGCGGAGGCAAAGTATAGAGGAGCAGTGAATGCTGCTACACAATGTGTCTGGTTGTAGGGGATTTTGTCTGAGTTTGAGATTTTTTTCAGTACTCCTACTATCATTTATTGTGACAACCAGAGTGCCATTAGAGTTTCATGTGATACAGTACAGAGGAAGAGGACCAAGCACATATAGATTCATATGCACTACATCAGAGGCCTAGTGCATGATCATATCATAGATTTGCAGTATTGCCCCACAGGTGAGCAAACTGCAGATATCTTCACCAAGGCTTTCATAGAGAAGACATTCAGCTATCTTAGATCACTGCTTGGGATGGTTGAACATGTGGTGGAGTGAAGGGTTGATCAGCAACCTTTAATTTTTGATATTTCCATGTTTTGAGGGAAGGTTTTTCCCATGAGGTTTTCCTTCTATCCTTGTTTTGTGGACCGACAGTATTTAGTACAGGGTGACCAAGTCTTGTTACTATGCCCTTAGTATTTTATTTTCTGATATTTAGTTCATTTAAGTCAGAATTAAGAGGGGGTGTTGGAATAATTAATCCTTCCTACCATTTATTTAATTACATAAGATGCATTAATTAATCACTCGTTGGTTACTTCTATGTAATAAATGAGGAAATTGCCATTGTGTGGTCCACAAGGCAACATGGGAGGATAAGATTCCATTCAAGGTGTGATATACAAGATACCCAGGCCACTTGGTCACTTTCCTAAACATTTATGGATGAGTTTAAGGAAGAAAGGCACACTTGTGAAGAAATTATTGCTTTTTACTGCTTTTTCCCCCATAGGGAAAAGCTAGTCAACCTAGGAAAGTGTTTTTCTCACCAAAAACTTTCCTTAATGTTATTTTCACTCAAATCTCATATTTTGCATCTATTCTGGCTATATTTCACCTTCAACTCACTAATTAGAGAATTCGTGAGCTTTTGGGCAGTTTTGGAAAGTCAACTTGCCACCTAGGGGGGATGGGCATTTTCAGCAAGTCTGATTAAGTGGAGATTCTTTTGGAATCTTTAGCCATTCGAATTACTGATGTAAATTTATCTAATAGTAGCATATTACATTTATATGTTGGTTTATGTAATTATTATTCATGAGAAGTAATACAGAAATCTACTCTTGTGCATAATTTTTGTGCCTTTGACCAGTTGTGTGAAATTTTTCATATGAGAGAGTGTAATTTCTTGAATAGTTCTTAGATGTGATCTAATTTTCACACAACTAGCCACTGGTACCAAATGAAAGGTCTCTGAACTAGTTAAAACTTGTGAGATAGATTTGAACAGTTTCCCAACTAGGGTGGATTTAAATATCCTACCATTAGGATCGTATAATGTACTTATAGGCATGGATTGGTTAGAAGAGCATCATGCCCTACTTGATTGCTTGAACAAATCATTACTATGCACGGATAACCAAAGGAATCAGAAAAAAAATTTAAGGTATCCCTAAGAAGGTCTCCGTAAGATAGATATCTGCCTTACAAGCAAAGAAATGCATAAGAAAGGGTTGTAAACTCTTTGCAGTCAACATTCAAACCGTAGAAGCAGATAGAGAACAAAAGATCAAAGACTTCCCAGTCCTTGTAGCATTCAAGGATGTATTTCCCAAGGAAATACCTGGGCTACCGCCCAAACGATACCTAGACTTCTCCATAGAATTAACGCCCGGTTCCGTACCAGTTTCCAAAGCCCCTTACCGCATGAGTCCACCCGAATTGATAGAACTCAAGCTTCAGTTACAAGAGTTGATCGAGAAAGGTTATATCTGACCCATTGTGTCTCCCTGGGGAGCACCAATACTCTTTGTCAAAAAGAAGGACTGGACAATGCGGATGTGCATCGTTTACCACCAACTCAACAAGTTGACCATCAAGAACCGTTACCCACTCCCTAGAATTGATGACTTGTTTGATCAAGTCAGAGGAGCGAAGATCTTCTCAAAGGTTGAATTACGATTTCGATATCATCAGGTGATAATCCGTGATGAAGACATTAGTAAGACCGCGATTCGAACTCGATACGGCCATTACGAGTTTGTGGTAATGCCTTTCGGGCTAACTAATGCACCTTCCAACTTTATGTGCATGATGAACAACATCTTTAGTAAATACCTAGACAAGTTCATTCTAGTCTTCATTGATGACATTCTGATCTACTCCAAGAACCAAGAGGAACACGAAGAACATCTCCGGATAGTGTTACAAATACTACGAGAACATCAAATGTACACTAACTTTAGCAAGTGTGATTTCTACAAACCCCAGATACAATACCTAAGGCACATCATTTCGGAGAAGGGGATAGCGGTCGACCCTGAAAAGATTAAATCCATAGAGGAATGGCATACCCATATGTGCGTAACCGACATAAGATCATTCTTAGGGTTAGCGGGGTACTACCGAAAGTTCATTGAAAACTTCTCTCAAATTGCTTGTCCTATGACAACCTTGCAAAAGAAGACAACTAAATTTCTTTGGACGGAAAAATGTGAGGAAATTTTCCAAAAGTTAAAGCAACATTTGACTAGTGCACCCATCCTATGGATTTCCGACCCCAATGGGGACTTCGTGGTTTGCACTGATGCAAGCAAGGAAGGGCTCAGTGGAGTCCTTATGCAAAATGACTTCGCTATCTATTATGAGTCAAGGAAGTTGAAGGAACATGAGCAGAACTACCCCACACATGATCTTGAACTAGCCACCATTATCCATGCCTTGAAGATGTGGAGGCACTATCTTATGGGAAAGAAGTTCCTATTAAATATGGACAACATGAGTCTGAAGTACTTATTTGACCAACTTGACCTAAACGCTAGACAGGCCAAGTGGCTAGCCTTCCTTAGTGAGTACCACTTCGAGCTAAAGCACATAAAGGAAAAGGAGAACAAGATCGCCGATGCTTTAAGTCGACGGGCTCATATGTTATATGAAGTGATCTTGAGTAAAACTGACTCAGATTTACACCACAGGATTAGAACGGCATGTCAAAGTGATTGATTCTATGTTGAGATCCTTAGAAAGATCCAAGAGGATAGGTTATTCCAACAACAAAAGGAGTATAATATAGACGAGTCGGGACTGCTGTGGTCGAAAGAAATACTTTATGTTCCAGAAAGCGGAGACATTAGACCTAACATCCTCACAGAATTCCACCAGAAACCCTATTCGGGCCATCCGGGATATCAAAAGATGATATCGGTGGTAAAGAAACATTTCTTTTGGCCTAAACTGAAAGCTGACATAGCTTTATTCATTGCTAAGTGTCAGGTGTGTCAGCTGGTTAAGGAAGAACACCAGCACCCTTCTGGACTACCACAACCATTACCCATTCCAGAGTGGAAGTTGGAGGTCATCAGTATGGATTTCATTATGGGCTTACCTAAAAGTAAGAGGCAGAATGACTCCATCTTTGCAGTAGTTGACAAGTTATCCAAGGAAACACACTTTATACTAGTAAAGTCTACCTACAAAGCCATTCACATCACGGACATCTTCCTAAAGCATATTTTTTTATTACATTGGATACCCAAGGCAATCATTTCCAATCGAGACATGAAGTTCACTAGCAACTTCTGGAGGGCATTGTTCTCCGGTTTGGAGACACAACTACAGTTCAGTACCACGTACCACCCCCTCCTAGGATATCAGAACGAGTAAACCAAGTCCTTGATGATATGTTGAGGATGTATGTCATGAACAACCCCACAAAGTGGGAGGATTATTTGCACCTCGCAGAGTTTGCTTACAACAACGGATACCAAACCTCTGCCAAGATGAGCCCCTTCGAGGTACTCTATGGCAGGAAATGTCGGACACCTGTAACTTGGGATAGTCCGGTAGATAGACTTATGCTGGGCCCTGACTTACTAAAATACTTGGAGCAACTAGTCTCCAAGGTACAACAAAACTTGAAGGAGGCACAAGGCCACCAAAAGAGTTATACGGATAAGAAAAGAAAATACAAAGACTACCAAGTCGGAGAACATGTATTTTTAAAGGTGAAGGAAAAACGAAGCTCCTTGAGCTTATGACGATGCGGGAAACTAGCCCCCGAGTTTTGTGGGCCTTTTGAGATTCTGGCCAAGAAGCGCCCAATAGCATATGAGTTAGCTTTACGAGCTCATGTAAAAGTTCATAATGTTTTTCATGCATCCTTATTAAAGAAATATGTATACGATACTAAACATGTTATTGATTGGTCCTTATTACAGGTGGAACCCGAAGGGGAATTCATGCCGGAACCCCTCCACATTCTGGACAAGAGAGAGGTGCAACTTAGAAGAAGGACCATAACCCAGTTGAAAGTGCAATGGAATCACTTCGGACCAGAAGAGGCTACTTGGGAAAATGAGACAACCATGAAGAGGGCATACCCTGCCTTATTTCATGACTTTATTTCTAGTCCCTAGAACACCGGGACGATGTTGTTCTAAGAAGGGAGGGATGTAATATCCCGAATTTTGACTAACTATTTTTGATGTTATATACTGGGCTTAAATCCCCAACACATATGATTTATTTTTATTATTGGGCATAAGCCCCAGTGCACATGATTCATTTCTTTTATAGATTTACATATTGGACATGGAACCTGATTGATGCATTATTGTTATATACTGGGAAAGAAATCCCTAATGGATTGATTTATGTTTTGTTATGTGAATTGGGTACAAACCCTAATATACTAAGATGACCTTTTTGTTACATAATGTGCAGAGTTATGATTCACATGATTGATTTATATAGTGTGTTGAGCGTGGACTCAGGAACACACGTACGACCTACGTACTGGGCATAAGCCTCACTGTACTTAGAGGATTTTATTACATATTGGGAGTAAGCCCCGATGTACGTAGAGTGTTGGGCATAAGACCTGGGGCACTCCAAGCTTGATAAAGAATACCGGATCCGAGGCCATTTGTATATTCTAGATGTACTTCACAACCACATTCTAGTACTAGTGTTGAGCGAGATGCTATGGAATTGCACTAGTGTAACGCCCATTGAGAGTGTTGAGTTAAAGCTCTGAAGAACACTCAGGGTTACCTGATCTTAAAAGTGTTGAGTTGAAGAGACTCTGAATAGAACTTCTATTCATCACATTTATTTAAATTGGTTAAATGAATCATTTTCTATCTATCATCAAGTACTGCGGGAACTACCATGTTAAACGAGGGAATCCAACATGCAAGAGAGAGACCTAGAGGTATCTAGCCTAGCCAACTATCCAAGCTTACCAAGACCCTGTCGAAAGAATTGGGCCTTGTACTTAATATTTAAAAGAAGTATTGTGGTATATACATAATTAAATCAAAGAAGTTACCATAACTAAACTATTGAATAATTAGATTTAAGTATTCCTATGTAAATAACATGCATACAGGTTATGCATAAAATAGCTCTCAAGTTGTTATTATTATTAATATTAATAATAATAATATTGTTATTTTCTTAAAAGAAAAGATTACTTATATAAATAAAATGTATAAAGGTTATGCATAGGATAATTCTCATACTTGTTATTACTATTATTATTATTATTATTATTATGAGCTAACTTAAGTTACATCTAATTAGAACAAAATAAAGATCCTAGATAAACTAGGAGTAAATAATTAGTAAAATATCTTTTAAAAATATTATAATTCAAATTAAATTAAAAACTAAATATTATTATTCAAACAACTATATTCCAAACAAAACTCACCTATATAAAGAAGGGCAGATCCCAAGAGAGGGGCATCTTTTTATTATCATTCTCTTATTAACAGAAGAGAATTAATCTGCAAGAACTAAAACAACCTAATATATTTTCCAGATCTGAACCAACAGCTTATCCTAGGGCCTCTACTTCTCTTATTGCATGTTGGAACCAGATCAGGGGGATCCAATTAGAGCCAAGAACAGTTTAAGGGTCATGGTTGGGAGGAGCATGGTAGCCCCAAAGTTATCCAGTTAAAGATCATCATGCAGGTCAGCTAGGTTCATGCATTTTTCCATTAACCATTGTTTGAGTGTGCAGGTTTTGGCAAGGGAAGATCAAGCTTCAAGAACCAGGTATGAACTACAATTTTCCATACAGTTTAATTAGCTTTAGAAATGTAAATTAGGAATTATTATGCAGCATTCGGGTTTCTGTACATTGAGATGTTATTTCTTTTCTTTACATAGCAAGGGACAATTGGCATGGGCTCTCGGGGTTTACATTCTAGGATCATTTTTCATTTAATGTTTTCTATTTAATCACAAGCTTCTGCCCTAAATGTTTCAAGGATCTAGTAGGGCTAGCCTAGATAGCCTATCCTAAATACATGTATAGGTAGAACTACTATTGTCAAAACTATTATTTCGAAATGTCGACCCTTGAACTAGTAACCTCCACTTAAAACAAAACCACATTACTTCTTTCAAACAAAACCTCTTGCTGTACCTTTAAATTATTAAATTACATTAAGCTAGGGTTTAACTTTCTATTCATTAAAGAATTAAAACTCAGGATCATGAGACCAACGAATTCAAACATAATTTAACTCATTCATTATCTTGGACAATAGAAATAACGCAATCCCAAGCTGCGAAACTACCCACCAACATAGCACGCACAAGATCACTGAGATATTGAAACCTACATCAGAAAATACTCACTATACATTTAAAACTTTCCACGACAAACAAACTAACCAAATACGATTTCCCTACCAAGGGAATTTTAGCGTTTTAGTTCTTCTCAACAGGAAAATATCAAATTATTACACACTAACATTTAGGCTTACAAAAACAGAATACACGATAGCCTTCTTAAAGCCAAACGTAGTCAACTCAGTACCCTCTTTATCTTTATTTTTAAGAAATAAAAATAAATGCAGGTTGTGATATCGAAACCCTTTAGCATTATTTTAAACTTAATAAATGCCCAGGAAAACAACTACCAAGCACGACTTCTCTGTCAAGGGTTTCCATTTTAAACTCAATCTTTTCCTTATCAGAATATAATCCAAACTGCAACGAAAACCCAACACTTCATACAGAGATCAACGCATACCACGATGCCTTTAAACATTCATTCAATTAATAAAAATCAACCCACGGAGAGTAAAATGCACCATTTAGATAGAATTCACCCACTGGCCGACAAGCATTCAAAAACAGAGCTACGCTCTCAACATTTCACATAAACACCAAATCGAATTTCTCCATGCCAAAGCAACAACAGGTAAACGCAGAGCCATTACCAGCATTTTATATAACACCCAAAACTTTCACGGTGTGGATATTATTTTCCATTTAAAAAGATTTAAAGAGTTATTACAGAGCTTCAAGTTCAACTACGATAGTAAGGAAGAGACCCTCAAGGTTTATCCAATCATCAAACAAAACAAACACATCATAAACATTGACCAGGTTAGAAACCCCAGTTACTGTTGATGTATGTGTAACTGTGGAATGTATTTCATATATATTTATTGTACCCTTATTAGAGATGTGTTATTCCTCTATAAGGAAGTGTCGTCATGTGGATTGACAAGTGTCGCAAGTGTGTGTACTTGCCGATGGGTTATTAGACCACCATGTGTGGGGTCGGCCCTGAAATATATATATTATATTGTGGATGTACCTAGCTAGACAAGTCGTCCCCATAAGGTCACTAGGCAAACATGTTAGTATAAATAGAGATCAAGTGATCTCTATTTAGATGATTCGGAAAAGTATCTCTCTCTCACTCAGAAAGTGGCGCACTAGTGAGGAGGAGGATCATCTGCTACTAGGAGACTATCTCAATATGTTTTGGTTGTACTTTGGTTGAGCCATTGCTCTCTCTATCTCTGAGGAAGTTGTGGGGTTTTTCACCTTAGGGTTTTCCCCATGAAAACTCTGTGTCTCTTGTCTCTCATGCTTTTGATTCTTGTGATGCTTGTCATGCTTATTGTGATTGTTATGCATTGATATAATGTATATGTTATTCTCTCAGGGAAGATCCTAGAGTATTGAGAATTAATGCTCAAAAATTAACATGGTATCAGAGCCAACCTGAGAAGAAGACATTTTTGTAGTGACGGAAACTTGAGTTTCTTGTTTATTGGGTTTCTCTCCATATATTTTGGAAAATCCGTATATTAGATTGACTCTACTCATCAAGGAGAATCTATCTGTTCAATCAGAATTCAATTCTGAGCATTTTCAGATTTGGCCCTAAAAATTAGGGTTTCCACAAAAATAGGAATTTCTAAAATCTGAAGACATAGCTAGAAGCTCCTTCCAAAAATCGAAGTTTAGATCTTTGGATCGAGATTTTTGGCTAGGTAGATCTCTGGGAAACTCAAACCCTAATTCCGGGCTCTCCCCAGTGAACCTAGGAGGACAAAAAGGCAAATATGAAGGGTAAAACTTTGCTGATCTCAAATTCTGAATACACCAGGCTGATCAGCTCATCAAGGCGCATATTTCTATCCTTTCAGAAAATTGAAATTCACATTTTGAATTTTTAGGGTTTTTTCGACAAACCCTAATCTAGGACCAGATCCAGTTTTCACCATTTCAAGTGGTAAGACCTAAATCTTTTCTATTTCCATTTGAAGTACTCTTTAAGATGTCTCACCACACCAAGCTTGAGGATAATCTTGAAGGGGCTGATAACTTCCGAGCTTGGAAGTATAGGATTGGGTTAATCCTGGAAGAGAATGAGTTAGACTCATATATAAAAGAAGACATCCCTATCCCAGAGGATGAAGAGGCCAAGGTATTGCATAAGAAGAACTTGGTCAAGGCAAAGAGAATCATTGCTGATTCTATCAAAGACCATCTCATACCCCATGTGTCTTCTCTAAAGACACCCAAGGAGATGTTTGACTCTTTGACCAAGCTATTTTAAGGGAAGAACATAAATCGGAAGATGACTCTACGGAATCAATTGAAAGGGGTCAAGATGTTGAATGGAGAAACCATTCAATCTTACTTCTCCAAGGTCTCTCAGATCAAAGAACAACTTGAAGCTATGGATGAAGTAGTGGACAATGGTGAAGTTGTTATGACCACTCTAAATGGCCTACCTAGGTCATGGGACTCCTTTATTCAAGGAATCTGTGCAAGAAAGAAATTGATCTCTTTCAGTAAACTATGGGAGGAATGCTCTCAAGAAGAAGCTAGACTTGTAGCTCGTGAGGAAAAGATGGGAGGTGAAGATCAAGCTCTCACAACTCACACCAAAAGAAGCAAGCCCAAGAAGGAGCACTCTTGCTACAAAATATCCTATCAAAAGAATAAGAAGGATCTAAGATGCTTCACATGCAATGAGAAGGGTCACTTTGCTTCAGATTGTCCCAAGAACAAAAGGGATAGTAACAACAACTTCAGCAAGAAGAAGAAGGGCAGCAAAAGAAAGTTCTATGCTCATGCTGCCGAAGATGATGAACCTCCCAAGAAGAAGGCTAGGGAAGAAAGTGATGATGACTCATCAAGTGAAGAAGAGTATGTTCTAATCTCTGCTCTCACAGGTACTATCTCCCATGGTTGTAATGATTGGTTGATTGATAGTGGGGCTTCCAAACACATGACTGGGTTTAAGGAATCTTTTGTGAATCTATCTGAACATGAATCACCCCATAAGGTGAAACTTGGGGATGATTATCAATACCCAATCAAAGAAAGTGGTGAAGCCTCCTACAACCTAGATTCTGGAAAATCTTTGAAGATGAAAGAAGTCCTTTATGTACCTGGGCTCAAGAAGAACTTACTCTCCATCTCTGCATTGGATGCAAAAGGTATGAGGGTTGCATTTGTGGATGGCCAAGTCCTAATGTGGCCAAAGGGAAAGACCATAGATGATGCAGTAGTGATTGGAGAGCAAGAGGGAGGATTGTATAAATTGAAGGGACAGCCTCAACATGCCATGGTGCATGAATCCATGGAGCCAAGTGAACTTTGGCATAGAAGACTTGCTCATATGCACTATAGGGCACTTCCAATTGCAAGCAAGGTTGTAGAAGGTCTTCCTGAAATCAAGACCAAACATGAAGGTGTTTGCAAAGGATGTGCAAAAGGTAAGAACATTAAGAAGGCTTTCCCAAGCAGTGAAAGCAAGGCCAAAGATATCCTGGAAATCATCCACTCAGATGTCTGTGGTCCTATGTCATCTAGTTCTCTTAGTGGGTATGTTTACTATGTCTCATTTATTGATGACTTCTCCAGGAAGACTTGGGTATACTTATTGAAGAAAAAAGATGAGGTGTTTGATAAGTTCGAGGAATTCAAAACCTTGATGGAGAATCAAACTGACAAGAAGATCAAAACATTCAGATCCGACAATGGTGGAGAATTCACCTCAGGTGACTTCAAGAAGCTTTGTAGTGATTCAGGGATTAAGAGGGAGTTGACTGCTCCTTATAATCCTCAACAAAATGGAGTTGCAGAAGGGAAGAACAGAACTATCATGGAAGCAGCAAGGGCAATGATGCATGACCAGGATCTACCTATGCATCTATGGGTAGAAGCAGCTAGAACAGCTGTATATGTGCAGAACAGGACACCCCACAAGATATTGGACAACAAGACACCAGAAGAGGTCTTTTCTGGTAAGAAACCTAAAGTCAGCCATCTCAGAATATTTGGTTGTCCAGTATACACTCATGTCCCAAAGGAAAAGAGGACTAAACTAGATCCTTTAGGAAAGAAGGGTATCTTTGTGGGTTACAGTGAAAGCTCTAGGCTTACAGAATATACTTTCCAAGGTTCAAGAAGAATGATGTCAGCAGGGATGTAACATTTGATGAAAACTCAGCATTCATCAAATCAAGGAAGGAACCTATCGAAGTTTATGAAGAACCTAAGGAAACTAGATTTCAAGACACTACCATGACTGAAGCAGTTCCAGAAGTTGTTTGTGAGTTTGAAGATCCGTAAGAACCTATAGATCCACCCCGTGAGGATAACTCTCACAAGAGGAAACCTGCATGGGCTAGAGAGCTCATTCAAGATGCAGAAGGATTTGGCATTCCAGAAGAAGAACACAGAGCAAAGAAGAGAACTAGATCACATGCCAGCTATGTTGCTTTACTCTGTGACATTATGAACAAAGAACCTTCCAGTTATGAAGAAGCAGCGGAAAAGAAAGAATGGAAGGATGCCATGGTTGAGGAATACCAATCAATAATGAAGAATGATGTTTGGGATGTTGTCCCAAGACCTAAAGAGAAGTATGTTGTGACTTCCAAATGGATCTACAAAATCAAGCATGCTGCAGATGGCAGTGTAGAAAAATACAAAGCAAGATTCGTAGCTCGTGGCTTCTCTTAGAAAGAGGGAATAGATTATGAAGAAACTTTTGCACCTGTAGACAGGTATACTTCCATCAGAACAGTACTTGCCCTGGCTGCAGCAATGAAATGGAAAATACACTAGATGGATGTCAAGACTACTTTCTTGAATGGTGTAGTTGAAGAGGAAGTATATGTGGAGTAGCCACTCGGTTTTGAAATACATGACAGGGAGTCATATGTGTGCAGATTGAAGAAAGCCTTGTATGGCTTGAAACAAGCTCCTAGAACTCGGTATGATAGGATGGACAGTTTCCTATCTAGTTTGGGCTTTACCAAGAGTAAAGCAGATTCCAACCTTTACTACAAGGTTGAGGAAGGGAATCCTGTGATTCTACTCCTGTATGTGGATGACTTATTTGTAACTGGAGATGACAGATTGATTGTAGATATGAAGAGGAAGCTTGTCGCTGAATTCGATATGAAAGATTTGGGAATGATGCATTGTTTCCTAGGTATGGAGGTGTGGCAGAGTGCAGGTGGGATCTTCCTTGGTCAAGGGAAGTACACAGTAGATATCCTAAAGAGATCCGGGATGATGGATTGCAAGGCCATGGCCACACCTATGGCATCGAATATGAAGCTTCTATGTGATGCTTCATCTGAGCCGGTTGATGTCTCTATGTATCGTCAGATGATTGGGTCCTTGATGTACCTGACGAACACGAGACCAGACATTTTCTTTGTTGTGAACACATTGAGTTAGTTCCTGACAGATCCGAGGAGTGTTCACCTGGTTGCGGTAAAGCATGTTCTGAGGTACCTGAAGGGTACAGTGGATTATGGGCTCAAGTATGAAGCAAATCAAAATTTTAACCTGCAGGGTTATGTTGATTCAAATTGGGCTCGCAGTGCTGCAGATAGGAAGAGCACATCTGGGTGCTGCTTCAGTATGGGATCAGGTGTGATCTCTTGGTTTAGCAGGAAGCAGTCCTGCGTAGCACTAATTACAGTTGAGGCAGAGTATGTTGCAGCTTGTTCAGCTAATTGTGAGGCAGTATGGCTACGGAAGCTACTGTCTGATTTATTTGATCTCCTATTGGATGCTACTGGTATCTTCCGTGATAACCAGAGTTGTGTGACGCTGTCTGAGAACCCAGTGTTTCATGACAGGTCGAAACACATAGAGATCAAATATCACTATATCAAGGATATGGTGCAGAGAGGAGCTGTGAAGCTCCTGTATGTTGCGACGGATGATCAGGTTGCAGATGTGCTGACGAAGCCACTAGCCAAGGTGAAGTTCGAGTACTTCAGAGAGAGGCTTGGTGTTCTTCAGATTGATGACACTTCGAGGAAGAAGTGATGGACACATTTGTTGAAGCCATTCCAAGCATGTTGGAAGGAGGATCCTTCACATGGCTGTGGATGTAAGCGCTGGATGATGAGCATCAGGATGATGTTCTGGTTTCTGCTTTGATATGATCAATCGGATCATTTATATGTATGCATCATGTTGGATGTTGCATATGATCAGTTGGATCATTTATATGTATGCATCATGTTGGATGCTGGATATGATCAGTTGGATCATTTATATGTATGTATGCATCATGTTGGATGCTGGATATGATCAGTTGGATCATTTATATGTATGTATGCATCATGTTGGATGCTGGATATGATCAGTTGGATCATTTGTATGTATTTTGTATATGCATTATGTTGGATGCTTGGACCATGTAACTGTATATGTATCAGGTGGATACATTGTATGATCTAGTGGATCATGTATGGTGATATGTATCATGTATTTGTATTTGTATCAGGTGGATACATTGTATGATCAGGTGGATCATGTATGATGATATGTATCAGCTAGATACTTGGTATGCATTAGGTAGATGCATTGTATGATCAGGATGATCGTGGATGACGAGCTTCAGGATGTTTCTCCAAATGACATGTAGTAGGATGTTGCAGTGATGATGATCAGGATGATCATGTGTACATCAGGATGATGTATGGTGAGTATCAGGTTGATACTATATGGTCGTGGATCAGGTTGTGCAGATGAGCATATAATTTGGCCCTGGGAGATTTGCAAATAGTCTTTCGAGGTTTTGCCTATGGCATATAATTTGGCCCTGGGATATCTGGCAAATGCTCTTTCAAGGTTTTGCTCTGGGAGGACATATAATTTGGCCCTGGGAGATCTGCAGATAGTCTTTCAAGGTTTTTCCTATGGCATATAATCTATCCCTGGGATATCTGGCAGATGCTCTTTCGAGGTTTTGTCCTATGGCATATAATATGTCCCTGGGAGATCCGATAGGTTGGGCTGTGTGCCCGTAATCAGTCCTGGGATGCTCTTGCGAGGTTTTGTCATGACCACATATAATCTATCCCTGGGAGATCCTATAGGTAGAGTTGTGTGCTCGTAACATCCTGGGATGCTCTTGCGAGGTTTTGTGGTGAGGTCACATATAATATGGCCCTGGGAGATCTTATAGGTAGAGCCGTGTGCTCGTAACAGCCTAGGATGCTCTTTCGAGGTTTTGTGACGCACGTAATAAGTCCTGAGGATTCCATAGTATGGCCAGTGATGATGAAGACCTGTAGGTGGTGGGCCTACATCCAGTATGAAAAAGGACTGGCTCTGTAGAACTTCTTATGACGAGTAGAGTCGGAGATTGGTTAAGATAGCAGCAGCAGTGACGATGATGATGACGATGCATCGATGACGATGATCCCGAGAAGAAGACTTGTTTAGCAGATCTGTGTCAAGAAATACCTTCCTAGTTAAGAGGGAGTGTTGATGTATGTGTAACTGCGGAATGTATTTCATCTATGTATTTCATATATATTTATTGTACCCTTATTAGAGATGTGTTATTCCTCTATAAGGAAGTGTCATCATGTGGATTGACAAGTGTCGCAAGTGTGTGTACTTGCCGATGGGTTATTAGACCACCATATGTGGGGTCGGCCCTGAAATATATATATTATATTGTGGATGTACCTAGCTATACAAGTCGACCCCATAAGGTCATTGGGAAAACAGGTTAGTATAAATAGAGATCAGGTGATCTCTATTTAGATGATTCGGAAAAGTATCTCTCTCTCACTCAGAAAGTGGCGCACTAGTCAGGAGGAGGATCATCTGCTACTAGGAGACTATCTCAATATACTTTGGTTGTACTTTGGTTGAGCCATTGCTCTCTCTATCTCTGAGGAAGTTGTGGGGTTTTTCACCTTAGGGTTTTCCCCACGGAAACTCTCTGTCTCTTGTCTCTCATGCTTTTGATTCTTGTGATGCTTGTCATGCTTATTGTGATTGTTATGCATTGATATACTGTATATGTTATTCTCTCAGTGAAGATCCTAGAGTATTGTGAATTAATGCTCAAAACTTAACAGTTACTCCAGATATTTTTCTTTAAAATTGTATTCCTTCCAACTACTAGTCCAACCAAAGGAGACCCATTAGAAACTTTGAAATTTGTTACAAAGAGCCCAAGGGACTCAATGAAGTTACAAGACGAAAGAGCTCAAAACTTTAGAACATTGCCACCATAGCTGCGATAACTATAGCAACCCTATCCTCCTATCATTTTCCAAGACCCAACATAGCAACCAATGATATAGCAACCCTATCCTCCTATCATTTTCCAAGACCCAACACCGAGGATAACTATACATGTTCACCTTCTAGCAAGTTCATAAACATCACAAGTTAAGAAATAAGAAAATGAACATCAACAGCCAAGAAAAACTAGGAAGCCATTTTCACAAGAAAGGGGTTTTACCTATTGCATAACGTAACACCCTCCATCTCCACACCACCATGATCTGCGACTGTACAGACCATGAGCATAGCTCAAGTCAGGGCCCATTCAAAACCATACACAACAAACAAGTTACTTCAAAAAACCCAAATCAATGAAATGACAAATATAGTCGCGTAGACCAAGGGTATAAACCATTCCTCCAAGCTGGAAATGAACCACTTGAAGTTCACCTGTAGCATTAAAAGCTACCACCTACCCACTAGCACTTCAATACATACCCAATGATATAGTTAGGGTCATGGATATTGTCACCCTTAGTTGTTTTTAATACATGGTTTTATTCAAGCTAATTCTTGGACTCCTTTCAAGGACATAGGAACTATTTCATGCTAGGTAGTGGATGTAGGTAGGTTAGGGAGGAGCCCCCTTTTATACCTGCAAGAACATATTACAAATTGTGCATTAGCAAGTTTCTAAGTAAGCCTAGGTTAGACCCATGCTCATCCCTTACCTCTCGACAGCTCCGACTGTAGAAAGACTACCAACACCAAGACCTAGGGGTTCTCATACCCTTCTCATAAAGTCCATCAGGCCTGAATTTAATGAGATAAACCAGTTTAAACATTTAAATACAATGGACATACAGAGAAATCTTTAAAAGTAAAGTACTTAAAGAGAAACCTTAAATTATTTAACTAGCATTAAATTCACCATGATTGTGCAATTGTGAAGAACCTGTAATAATTAATTAATGCAAATACACGAGATATCAGAAATAACAGAACTCAGAATCACTTTTATATTGATCATAGGCCACTTCGAGGGGGCAACCTCCTTTGAGAAATCTCAATACAATTAACTTCACCGTGCCTTCAATGACCTCAACACACACTTATATACTAAGTCTATGCCCAATACTATGAGTCAAAACTATGGGACATATAATACTACGGGACGACTTACAAAGCATATGCGTCCAATACTATGGGTCAATACTATGGGCTAATATAAACTATGGATCAAAAAATACTACGGGATGACTTACAAAGCATATGCGTCCAACAAAATATACTAACATAGTAAAGAGAAGGGTTGACATGGGTTCCTAACATCCCCTCTCCCTTAGAAAAAGCTTTGTCCTCAAAGCTTTGGTTGGGGAAATTGTTGCAGAATCTGAAGGAGTGGTTCCTCGATAGCATCCTCGGGTTGCATTTCGGGCCACTGACGCCTTTGGAGTGTCAGGGAGGATTTCTTGGAAGGATGTAGACGAAGAAGAACCCTATCAGTTGCGTGGAAAGTGCACTCAGAACGGTGCTGATCGGCTTGTTGTTTCAGTTGAATTCTGGCCATGTGAAGATTATCCTACAGAATGAGAGGAATCTGATCGCGATTTCGAAGAACCGAGTCAATTTCTTGAACTGAGGAGCTGCTAAGGGTGTATGGAATAAGAACTGGCGGTGTCTGTCCATAGACTGCTTCCTATGGTGTCCTTTGAGATGTGGTATTGTACCACCAGAGCGCTTCTAGGAAATCCATAGAAATAGTTGGCCAAAGCTATGTAGATTGGATGGGCAAGGGTTTGAGCAATCCCGAAGGAGTGTCATTTCACCCTTGTTGACCTTGAAAGTATCACAGTCAGCCACCATCTGTTGAATTGTCATTTTCAATCCCTGCCAAAAGAAGTTACATTATTCCCGGTCATACATTTTAAAGAACCCGGAGTGCCCTGCTGATGAAGAAGCATGGAGTTCATAGAAGAGATAGCCCTATTGAACATATTGCAACCAATTTAGAACAAGTAGAGAAAGAGCTGTAAGAGAAACTGGGTCATCAATTGTGCAAGAAGGAGCATCTGCCACCATATTGTCCTTACCCTTCTTGTAAGGGATTGCATAGGGATAACCCATTTCAGGTGTGTTGGGGAGGAGACCCATTGTTCCATAAAATTTTCCATACTCTGGAGATCAGTCTTGATGCAGAAATAATTCCCTAATAGGTATGGCTGCCACTCTGTACTACATGCAAAATAGCCATCATTTCCTACTGAGAGGTAGATCTGACTAAATTCTTACCGGAAAGGTCTCTTGAAGGCGGCAAGCTCATTGGTTCAGGAAAGACACCTACATATCTATCCAAGGAAGTAGTGGAGACCGTTGATGGGTGCATCTGAATGGAATGGAGCTGAGCGATGACACCATGTGAATTCTTCTTAAGTATTTTTTCTAGGCGATGTGAACTGATGATGCGGAGAGACCCTGGTTGTAAGCCCATTAATTTGTGTTGTGCCCCATTGACTGAAAACTGCATCCAAAGTTCAGCAAAATGCCATAAGATGGGGCCAAGTGTGCGTAACCATTGAACGCCCGAAACCACATCACATCCGCCTAAGGACAAGGAAAAAATGTCAGAGCGTAGGTTATAATCTTCCATAGAGATATGCACATTGTGACACTTCTCCTTGTAAGGTAAGGTGCCCCCATTGGCAACCATGACTTCAAAGTTGGAGCAAGGATGGACAAAACAATCAGCCTGTTTGGAAATCCGAGGGTCAATGAAGTTATGAGTGCTACTAGAATCAATGAGTATGGTAAGAGGGAACTTCTTGAAGTATCCCCTGACCTGCATTGTTTGTGGGGTTGTGACGCCGGTTACAGCATGGAGAGAGATCGCGGGTGGGTCGTCCTGAGATGGGGTGTCAACAGGCAGGTGTTGAATGTCGACCTGATCATCTACTGTATCTGGAGCTTCTTCACCAAGTTCAGAAGCAGGCAGAGAATCCACATCCAAGAGATAGAGCTTTTGTTGAACACATCTATGTCCCCAAGTGAATTTCTCATCACAATTATAACAAAGCCCTTTTTCTCGGTGTGCCTGCATCTCGGTTTCAGACAAATGCTTAATAGGAGTTGGTCGAGGAGCTGGCGGGATGGGAGGTCGTTGAGAACCCATATTTCGGAAGGGAACAAAAGTGGGTTTGGAGCATTGTTGGGCTGCAAGCTTGTCTTCTGCCAACTTATCCAAACCTAGGACTTCCATCATTGTGTTGGGACAGAACATTTTAACCTCTGACCGGATTTCATCCTTAAGACCACTGATAAAACAACTCCTGTAAAATTCATCAGACAATCCTTCTGTGTGATTGGCGAGCTTCTCAAATTCTGTCTAATACTCTCTCACGGTGCTAGTTTGGTGATGTTTAGTGAGTGCTCCTGTGAATTCGTCAAAAGCACTAGGACCAAATCGTGGCAAAAGGAGTTGGAAAAAATTTGTCAAGTTTGGCTCGGGATGAGCTTTGATGTACCAATGGTACCATTGAAGGGCTTCATGTTCCAAATGAAAGGATGCAAGTGGAACTTTCTGGACATCAAAAGTATTATGCAGACTGAAATATTGTTCTGCACGGTATATCCATCCAGTCGGATCAGTACCATTGAAGCGAGGAAAATCAAGCTTCGGCCCACCAAAATTGCTGGAAGAAGAGAACTCAGTGGCTGCAAAAGATTCTGGATGTCAGTTATTGTTCATGGCTGAATGCTGAAGATGGAGGCTGAGAAATTTTTCATCCATATCTTGGAGTTTGGTTTGGATGGCTGCAAGTGCTTCCTCCATGGTTTTTACTCCTGCGCGGGTGACAACCACAACCAAGAGTTTTTTTTGGGGGGGGAATGGATAGAAAAACACAAACAAAAGCTTATTTAGTAAAGGAAGATTTGGATTAGGGAAAATCTCGGATGGGTAATTGGGGTTTGACTAGGTTTTGGACACTTTCTGATAGACAGGGAAGCAAAAAATGGAGATTTCAGAAGTGGGGTGAAAGAATGAGAAAATTTGGTAGAGAGGGACAAAGAAGCCGAATTAGGAAAGGAACACGGCGGCAAAATTTGAAGGCGTTTGAGTGAAAATTGAAGGAGTTATGGAAAACCCTAAAAATAGACAAATGTGGGATTTCTGGTCTTGGGAAGTTGAATTTGGGATAGGGTCTTCAGGAATGAAATATGCAGAATGGGATTGCAAGGATGTCAGTGAAGTTGCAGGGAAAACAAATTGTTAGTGATTTTTTATTTTTATTTTTATTTTTTTATTATTTTTTTTTTTTCCAGAATGGATCGGCAACAGCGGCATGGAAGGGATCCGCAACAGATGGATCTGCAATGTCGTGGAAGGGATCGAAAATGGATGGATCTGAAATAGCGACTGGATCTGGAACGACTTTTAGAATAGATCTGAAACAGCTGGATCTAGAGTGGAAGTGATCGGCAACAGTTCAGCTGAAAATAGATATGGACCCCAGGTATGTGCGGCTTCCTATCGGTTCAGGGGATTCACTCGGCCACCAATGTTGTCTGACGTCTTGCGTATTGGGGCAGTACCCCTCACTCCACGGCTTAGGTAAAACTGATAACCGCTTTGCCACAAACGACAGCTCTTGGTTTACCTCACGAGTGGGAACTAGTCAATCAAGTAGGGGTCGTTGCCCTTTTCGCTGGCAGGTCCTCTCAATGGGCCAACTACTTTGGGGTTCCTGTGGTACTCCTCACAATGAGTTTTAGGGCTTATGCCCAAGTACTTCCCACAGTTAAGCGGATAGGGGTTATTCCCAGATCTGAACTTGGAACAGATGCGGGAAAAAAAAAATTGGCAGAAATTCCACCTAACGAGCCCAAGAAAGTGCTCTGATATTAGATGTGAAGAACCTGCAATAATTAATTAATGCAAATATACGAGATATCAGAAATAACAAAACTCATAATCACTTTTATATTGATCACATGCCACTTCAAGGGGGCAACCTCCTTTGAGCAAGCTCAATACAATTAACTTCATCGTGCCTTCAATGACCTCAATACAAACTTATATACTAAGTCTATGCCCAATACTATGAGTCAAAACCATGGGACATATAATACTACGGGACGACTTACAAAGCATATGCGTCCAATACTATGGGTCAATACTATGGGCTAATATAAACTATGGATCAACAAATACTACGGGATGACTTACAAAGCATATGCGTCCAACAACAATATACTAACATAGTAAAGAGAAGGGTTGACAGGGGTTCCTAACAACAATACACATCAGATCACCATACATCATCGCTTCCGTAGAAAACCTAATTTGTAAACCACTTATATTAGAACTTAGTTTCTCTTTACTCCAAACAAAAACCAACATGAATTCCCAGTACTTAAGTTAATTTGCGATACATTACTTGTTTAGGCATTGTTACCAGTAAGTGGTAAAAATTTTAATTTTTACTGTTTTTAGGGACATTACAGTGACAACAGTGTCACCATGTTGATTATATTCCACCTCCTCTTCATGGAATTCATTATTTCCTTCACATTCTTCGTTATCCATGTTGGTCCAAAATTTTAATGCTTCTTTAGCTCTTTCTTCCTCTACCTTTGCTTCTTCTTCTCTCCTCCTTTTTTCCTCTCGCCTTCTTTCTTCTTCCCCTTATTGGCGATATTTTAAACACCCTTCTTTAGTGACTCTATGTCCGTTAATATGATAGATCTCCTCTCGGCCCACTGCACCTGCGGCACTTGCTTTGTCTTCAGGAGGTTTCTTCTCCGGAATGGGAGTTGAAGGTCCCGTTGCGTTCTCCACGGTTGATGTAGATGTCAAGATTAGGGAGAACGGAGTTTCCTCTTCCTGAAGATGCTCGCGGTAGTTTGGTGGAGGAATCAGCTTTCACAATTATATCATCAATGTATGTCTGTCTTCCCAAACCTTGGTTACGGCCATGGCCTCTTCCACCTTCAATGTTAGTATTTTGAGGGGGTTCCAGAGTTTTTCTTCTCATATTCATGCATGCTTCAAATAATCATAGTTAAAATGAAATCAAATAATCAACTACTATCTATTTCTATCAATTACCATCCCTAGCAACGACGCCAAAATGTTGGTCACCCTATATGCTAATCGATTACAACTAACACACAGGATGCTCAATATAAATTGTCAACCCAGGTAGGTCTTTTTATTTCAAGGGAAATAAGCACAATCTATGCATAAACACTCAAGTAGTTGATTGAATAAAGGGAGATAAATTATCCTACCTATCTGCTTAGTCAAACTCATCTCATGGATAAAACTTCTAATTTATCCATCTAAGAATTCAAAGTACATTTAGCTTCCTACAATCATCACTCCAGCAATCACTGATCTAAGAAGAATTAAGCTAGACTTACTTTTGCAAGAAGTTAAATCCTAAATATATCAGACTACAATGAATTAACCATAACCTATGTAAAATTATATAATCTGCAAATTATAAATTACAGTAAGAAATCAAAACCAATTGCAATTATAATCTGACAAATTCAATAAACTTCAAGAAAGATGAATAACATAAATAAACTAGAGTTGAGCTTGACTGTAATAGCTAACTAGCACACTTGCATAAAAGGAAATAACCTACACAGTCGACTGTCACACCACGCAGTTACAACAATTCATAATGCAATTATTAACTACCAAAGGAAAATGCAATTATCAATTACTAGTGTTGCAGCTTCTCTGTAAAATGTATCTACTGTAAATCCACACCACACAACAGAAATAAACCAAAGTACCTACTTAACTCGACAATCTCTGTGAGAAGGCGGGCCCTAGCCTTCTAACAGAGATGTCATGAACTAATACAAATTAAAACACAAAGATATGAAGAACTCTGCTCCTTGTATTAAAAAAGGTAATTCACAATAATTTGTTACAGCTCGTACAATTGATAATCAACTAACCCCAGGATCTGAATGCCTTCCCATATTTATACATGCATATTAGGATCCTGATCCACTAAATTCGTGCAGCCATGAAGATCTCTGACCTTCAGGCTGCCGAGTCACAACAAAAATAGTTACAGTCGTGAATGGACTTGAATAAAGCCGTTGGATGTGAAGGGAATTGTTACTCTGGTTGTCAATGGATCAATAGACTTCCTGACCAATAAGTGCTCGGTTTGTTGTAGCGATTCCCTGTTGCAGCTAAGTCTTATTACAGCTACCACGTGTAGAGATGATCACGTTGTTTATGTTCAATGTATGGAATCGAAAATGAGGATTAACTGTTGGCACCAATCATACCTTCCTTTCATGGGCTTAGCAGGATGCTACACTTGTGTCTCTCAATGCTTTGAGCTTATCTTAATAAAATCGACACAAGTTAGCATAAATCAAAGAATACAATTCATAACCATAACAATCTTAGGCATTAATAAAGTAGGCAATAATAAATCATACCTATCAGGATTCATGCTCAACTTGAGGAAAGACATATGTATGGTTTATGAAAATAAGGCAAGACAGGGCAAAAAGAGATAATAGGTGTTGTCAAAAAGGGGCAATTCGAGGACCCAACACCTCCACTGAACAGGGTTGGGTCTTCATGGATTAGATCTACAACTCCAAATTATGAAATCGCCAACATGTATTATCAATATGAAATCATTACATCAGAGTTCAGATCTGATTCTTCAACATATGATTGCTTGCTTTTATTTTCTCTCCTCCCCCTCCCTTCTCTAATACATAAAATTGATTATGTATATTTATACAAAAATTTCGTTCAGGAGGATGAGGAACTGAATTCCCAAATTGGAATTTGTTTGAACAATTTGCCCAATTTGAAAACCAGTCGTAACTGCAAATATGGGAAATTACGCATTTATAGAACTAGCCAGATATCTTAAACCATGGTCGTTTTTGGATATTTTCACCCAGGAAGTTAATTGGGCTTGTTTTGCACAAAACCCATGTCCCAGATTTTCAATATTCTTCTTCATCTTCCCGCAAATTGCAACGCAAATTAATGTGTTCTTATCTGGCACGCGTTTTTTGTTACGACCGTTTGATCATGAGTTGGAGGCTGCCATGTTGGACTTGGGCACAAATTGAGATCACAAGTACACATAACAATCCTAGGAATGAAACCATGTTGTGAATTTCCACGTGAATATGTGTTGACATGCCAACTTTGGATGTTGGAACCATAAGTGTTGCTACAAGAGATTGCTTCATAAACCATCATTAGTAAAATTATGTAGAATAGTCTTTAATTCTTTAAAAATAAAGGAAAATAATCATTATTAACCACTAAAGCATCAATGGGAGTAATATGGTATCTTATGAGCAGTTACAGCAAATGGATGGAAAATGGAATGATAAATGAGCAATAATAGGAAAAAGAGGGATGAAATAGATGTCAATAAGTGTGATGAAAATAGGGACAAATCCATGACCCAACATGGTTACCATCAAGTAAGGATCAAAGAAGAAGATATTCACAAGACAACCTTTAGAACAAGGTATGGACAATATGAATTTGTAGTGGTGACATTTGGTCTAACTAATGCACCAACTACCTTCATATGTCTCATGAATGACATTTTCCACAATTATTTGGACAAGTTTGTTCTTGTTTTCCTATGTGACATTATTATTTACTCTAAGAATGAAGAGGAGCATGAAGAACATTTGAGGATGGCTTTGCAACTGTTAAGTGAGCATAAACTACATGCAAATCTAAGCAAATGTGAATTTTATAAAAATAAATTCATTATTTTGGTCACATTATTTCAGAGAAAGGGATATCAGTGGATCTAGAAAAGACTGAATCGATCGTGAATTGGCCAACTCTAAAGAATGTCACAGATGTGAGATATTTTATGGGTCTTGTTGGTTACTATAGAATATTTATTGAAGGATTCTTCAAGGTTGCAGACCCAATCACTTCCTTGCAAAAGAAGGGAATAAAGTTTGAATGGACACACAAATGTGAGGAAAGCTTCCAGCTGTTGAAGAAACGTCTTACAAGTGCTCCAATTCTGAAAATTACAGACTCGTAAAAAGAATTTGTTGTGTGTACAGATGCATGTAAACAAGGACTTGGAGGAGTTCTCATGCAAGAAAATCATGTGGTTTGTTATGAGTCTAGAAAATTAAAAGAGAATGAAAGTAATTATGCCACACATGATTTGGAACTTGCAGTCATAGTTCATGCTTTAAAAATATGGAGACATTATTTAATGGGTATAAAATTTGAATCGAGGACCGACCATTGTAGTCTGAAATATTTATTTGAGCAACCAACATTAAATGCAAGGCAAGCTAGATGGCTAGAATTTTTATGTGAGTTTGATTTTGAAATCAAACACATAAAATGTAAAAAAAACAAAGTGGTTGATGCACTCAACAGAAAGGTGCATGGAATGCATGTGGAATCCATCACAACTTGCCAATCAGATTTGAGGCAACAAATTGCTAATTCTCTTGCTAAAGATGAATTTTATGTACAAATAAAGGGAAAATTGTAGCAACAGAATTTTGAAAAGAGGTATGAAGGGTATCATTTGGAAGAAGATGGAATTCGTATTTATAAAAATAGAATTTATATTCCAAATGTGGCAGACTTGACGAGAATTATTATGGATGAAATCCATAAAATACCATATTCTGCTCACCCAGGATAACATAAAACAGTTGCTACGCCTAGGAAGCAATATTTTTGGCCAGGGATGAAAAATTATATTGATGAGTACATATCTAAATGCATGAAGTGTTAACAAGTGAAAGTTGAGCATCAACACCCAGCAGGTTTGTTGCATCCTTTGCAAATTCCAGAATGGAAATGGGAACTAATTTCCATGGATTTTATTACAGGATTTCCAATGACTATGAAACAACACGATTCTATCATGGTTGTGGTGGATAAATTGTCAAAATCAATACAATTTATTCCAGTTAAATCCACATATAAAGAAGATTCCATTGCAAAGATGTTTATGAAGGAAATTTTCAGATTGCATGGATTTCCCAAGGCAATCATTTCAGATAGGGATACTAAGTTCACTTCAAATTTTTGGAAAAGTCTTTTTGCAGAATTGGGAACACAACTGAATTTTAACACTTACTATCATCCACAAAAAAATGGACAAATTGAAAGAGTAAATCGGGTGCCTGAGGACATGCTTCACATGTATGTGATGGAAACTATCCAGGTGGGAATATTATTTACACTTGGTAGAGTTTTCTCATAACAATGGGAAACAAGCTTCATTGGGAATGAGTTCATTTGAAGTTGTATATGGAAGAAAGTGCAGGACACCAGTGGCATGGGATAATCCAGTGAATAGAATTGTAATTGGGCCATAATTTCTTAAGAAAATGGAACAAGAAGTTGCAAAAATTGGGCAGAATTTAAAGGCATCCCAAGATATGCAGAAAATCTATGCATATAAGAATATAATGCATAGAGAATTCAGTGTTGTGGATCATGTTTACCTTAGAGTGAGGCCAGGGAAGAGTTCCTTAAAGCTTGGAAGTTGTGCCAAGTTGTCTCCAAGATATTGTGGGCCATTTGAAGTGCTTGAAAGAATAGGACTAGTTGCATATAGAATTGCATTTCCCGCTAACACTAGATCTCATAATTTTTTTTATGTTTCTTCGCTTAAGTAATATGTACACGATCCTAACCATGTGATTTATTGGGATGTGATTCAGGTGGAACACAAGGGAGAGTTCCAAACTGAGCCACAATGCATCCTAGACATGAAGGTAACATTTCTTCGGAACCGAGCCATTGGATAGGTAAAGGTGCAATGGAAGCACTTTAGTCTCGATGAGGCTACATGGGAGTTGGAGGATGCCATGAAAGAGGCATACCCATTTTTGTTCTTATTTTGAGCAAACACCAAGAACGGCGTTATTCCAAGGGGGAGGGGATTGTAATACCCCCGGTTTTGACTTGGAATGTATTTACTCAAATTTATGTAAATGATGTAATATGCTAGTATGGATTCCTAGTGTGGAGCTTAAGTCCAAGGCCCAACTAGTGAATGATTAGGCATGTATGATGTATAAATTTTTATTTGGACCATATCATTGGCTTATCATGCCAATTCTAAATGTATGTAAGTATTATGTTGAAAATTAATAAAATGGTTCAAGATGGTTTTGTAAAGATCACTAGAGGGGATATGATTCCACCAGAGGGGAAGCAGATGGGGGCCTATGGGAAAATCGAATCATATTATTCCATGTGTCAACCTTATGACTTATCTAAAATCTGCCATGTGCTTTAATTGAGCCAATTACCTTGTCTTGACTATTAAATCCAATCATTGAATGCATATGTGAGGTTGGTGGGAAAATTCATTTCATGTAATTATTGAAGCATGGGGGTTGTGACAGTTATGTCAGTTGTCAACAATACTATTTATTCTATGGTTAGAATCTATACTATTTCTTCTATGGTTAGAAGCTATGTGAATTTTCTTTTCACCCTTACCTCATATCCTTGAAGTCAACACTATTTGATCATTCTCATTCTCTCACTCTCTCATGCAGGATTATACACTATGTAGAGTTTTCCATTGTTGTTCATGTCCATTACTAGACTATGTCTAACCCATAAATTCGAATTTGAAGACAAAGCTAAATTTTTTGAAGGAAAAATAGATGGTTGTAGGTTAGCATGGAGGTTGGGCAAGCTAGGAACCCTTACCCAGTGAGTTATTCTACTTTTGGATGCTTGAGAAGCCATGGATTAATGTTGCAAGAGGTTCTCTATTAGTATACAGCGGGTTGGACTCTTACTGTACACACTGGTAAGCATTGTAAGGGTTGGATTTCCTGAGGGAATTGTGGATCAGTGAAGAGAAATTCCTTCCTTATGTTGTGTGGGGCAGTTGGAAGTAGTGCCATGGATGTGATGGCTCAATGAGACACCTGTAGAGCTCTGGTTGAGCTTTTTGTCTAAGCATAGTGAGAAGAATGGGTTGTGGGATGAGATATAGAATCCTGTAGGTGTTTCCTTTGCCTCAGTGGCCTCATAGCCCAACTTGGGGGTGGCCTCTTAGCAGCAAGAGTATATGCTAGACAAATTTCCTATGGTTGGGTGGAAAATCACTCTTACACAGCCAGTTGCTTGTGTTCGGGTACACAGGGTACTCCCAAAAGACCGAACACCTAAAGCAACCACTTCACACAAATAGATCACATATCGATACATCGATGTTTTGATGTGGTTTAAACCCTCGTGAGGGAAACACTCCACGGCCCCAGCCAAATAGCTTCTATGGGACAATTTATTATGCAAAGAAAGAAAGTTACAAATGAGCTTCTCATAATCGATCAACTTTCCAATGACCCTCCATGCTCTTTAAATATAAATCATGGATCAATCGGGTGGTAAGCCACGGATCAAGGGTAGGTATGATCTAAGAGAAGTTGAGCCGTCGGATCACTCTATGTCGGGAACATATCGTGACCGTCAGATTAAGTATTTACAAATGCATACTAATGCATACTAAAGAAACACACTTTTCCTAACGGATATATTACACAAGTTGATCTTAACTAACTCCTAAGTGTCTAAATATCCTAACATCCCCCCTTAAGAACAACTTGGGATAGGATTGAAGGATTTACAAAAGTGACACTATTAGGAGAAGGAAGGAGGCATTAGAGCCTATCCCCCCTTAATGACAAGTTCTTGAACTCCTAACATAGATCAAAGTTTAGAAAACTTCGCTTCTGTAAGAGACTTGGTGAAGATGTCTGCAACTTGATCATCTGTAGGACAAAAGAGCACTTCAAGAACACGATCATGAACAAGATTTATGATGAAGTGCATATGTAGCTCAATGTGTTTTCTACATTGATGTCGGACTGGATCTTTGGCAAGCTTGATGGCACTTTGATTGTCGCACCAAAGTGGAGTAGGCTGCTACTACTCGAATCCAAACTCTGAAAGGATCTGTCGAAACCATAAAGCTTCATGACTGGCATTAACTGCAGCTCGATATTCTGCCTCTGCTGAAGAAAGAGCAAGAGCTTGTTGTTTTTTACAAGCCCAAGTGACAGGTCCAGATCCTAGACTGAAAACATAACCTGCAGTAGACTTTCGATCATCAGGATCGTCGGCCCAATCTGAATCACTGAAACCAACCAACAAAGGTTTCCCCCTTGTACTATAATGAATCCCGAACTGAATTATACCTCAAATATATCAAAGTATTCTTTTAGCTGCTTTCCAGTGACTTTCATGAGGTGTTTTCATATAACGGGAAACACGACCAACGGCAAAGGAAAGGTCAGGACGGGAATGAGTCAAGTATAAGAGACTACCAACAAGCTGACGATACAAGGTGGCATCTACTTCAGGTGAAGGACAAGTGGCAGAAAGTTTGACTCCGGACTGGAAGGGAGAAGGGGCTGGTGTACAATCTTCCATGTGAAAGCGACGGAGAAGGTCACAAGCATACTTATACTAAGAAAGAAATATTCATTCTTTGGTTTGCAGGACTTGGAGACCAAGAAAATAATGAAAATGTCCTAAGTCTGACATTTCAAAATTTTGTTTAAGACTGGATTTCACATGGGTTATAAGCTTAGGGTCACTACCAGTAAGAATAAGGTCATCAACATATAGAACATGTATGATGAGATAGTTTCCTACTTTCTTGGTATAGACATTGGGGTCAGAATGGCATCTAGAAAAACCAGTGTCAAGGAGAAAGCTATCCATTTTGGCATGCCAAGCTCTAGGAGCTTGCTTAAGGCCATATAAGGATTTCTTAAGGCAGCAAACAAGGTTAGAGTTATTCTGAACATATCCAGGAGGTTGTTCCATGTAAATTTCCTCTTGTAAATCACCATGTAAGAAGGCAGACTTGACATCCATTTGATGGACTTCCCAGTTATGTAAGGATGCAAGGGAAAGAACAAGGCAGATGGAGTTCATTTTTGCAACAGGAGCAAAGGTTTCATTGTAGTCAATCCCTTCAACTTGGGAAAAACCTTTGGCAACTAACCTTGCCTTAAGTCTTTCAACACTTCCATCTGATGCATACTTAGTTCTGTAGACCCATTTACATCTGACAAGTTTTCTTCCTTTTGGAAGAGGTGCAAGATCTCAAGTATCGTTCGCCATTAAGGAACGATATTCTTCATCCATAGCTGCATCCCAATCTGGATTTCCTGAAGCTTCTGCAAAGGTTTATGGATCATGATTCTCGGAAACTTGAGCCAAAAGAGAAGAGGCTCGCTGAAACTGAGAACGTGTTCGACGTTGATCTTTAGGATCACCGGCAAGATCACTAGCTACTTCACATGTTGAACGGACCCATCGAGGAAGCACTTGTGCTGGTGCAACTAGAGGAACATGAGCAGGCGGAGGTGGATTTTCATCCTCACTGTCATCATCAAAAACTGGAGTTGGAAACCTGTCAAGGAAGTTGGAAGAAGAAGAAGGCACAATCGCCGAATCAAGCTCGCAGGCCAAAGATGGCACAATAGTCAAGTTAGGCTCGCAGGCCAAGATATTTTCATCAAGTTTAACATCTCTTCTAATGATTACACCATGAAAATGTGGTTGAAGAAGTCTATAACCTTTTACATCTTCAGAATATCCAACAAATATGCACTTTTCACTTTTAGGCTGCAATGCTTTCCATTTTTCATTTGGAATGTGAGCCCATGCTTCACTACCAAACACAGGGAAGTGACTTACATCAGGTTTAGTTTTACTCCATGCTTCTTCCGGTGTGATACCTTGTAATGCTTTAGTGGGGTGCGATTAACTATGTAATTTGCACAATTAATGGCTTCAGCCCAAAATTGAAGACTTGGTCCCTTAGATTGGATCATACAATTAGCCATTTCTTTTAAAGTGTGGTTCTTCCACTCAGCTACGCCATTTTGTTGTGGTGTATATGGAACAGTGTGCTGTTGTTGGATGCCTTGTTCAGTACAGAAAGTAGTGAACTTTTTGTTAACATATTCTCCTCCATTGTCAGATCTTAACTTAATAATTTGATGACCAGATTGTTTTTCAACAAGGGCCTTGTAGGCCAAGAACATGTTAAATACTTCACTCTTAAGTTTTAGGAAATAAACCCAAGTGCGTCTGGTGTAATCATCAATGAAAGTTAAGAAATATTTGAAACTAGAAAAGGAAGCAGATGGAAAAGGACAACACAAGTCACTATGCAGAATCTCCAAGGGAACCGAGGTGTGCCAAGAGGCACGTTTGTCAAAACTGTCCTGATAATGTTTTTCGAGTACACAACCGGAACAAACACCATCCCTGCAAGATACCATCGGAAGACCTGTCAACATATTGTCTTTACATAGTTGTTGCAATGAGTGATAATTTAAGTGACCAAATCACTTATGCCAAAGTTTGCTTAAGTTATCACTATGAGCAACAAAAACTGAACTAAAAGGTGATGACCCAAAGTTGTTAAACTTGTACAACCTGGTAATATCATCAACAATTCTGGTAGCTAGGACCTGTTGAGGATCTTTAAAATCCTTGATTACAACTTGGTGAGGTGTAAACGTCACAGTTTTACCTTCACAAGAATGAGTGATTTGATAGACTGATAACAAATTGCAGGAAATCCTTGGAACACATAGTACATCACTGAAATGACCATTATTTATTGGAACTGTTCCAGCTCCTACAACACTTAGAGATCTATCATCACCAACAAATATTTGTTTGGTGTTACATTCATGCATAGTAGAAAAGATGGCTTGATCCTTAGCCATATGATAAGATGCTCCAGAATCAATGAGCCATTCATTTGAAGTAGAAGAAGAAGATGCATTATAAGAATAACCAGAAGCACAAAGTGCATGTCCATGAAAGGTAGATTCTGAAGGCGAATCTAAGTTGATGTGGTGCTTCTTCATTATAGCTTCCAAGGTTGCCATCTTCTTGAAACACTTAGATTCATCATGATTATCTTTCTCGCAATACTTGCAATGACGCTCAGTCTTCTTGCCTTTTGGCTTGGATCCTTTATCATTTTTTAAAGAAGAAGCTGACTGAGAAGGTATGGGACCCTTGTTTGACTTATTATTGCAAAAATTTTGTTTCTTGGGAGGCTTAGACTTTTCTTTCTGTTGGGACAATAAGGCTTTCCCAGATATATCTGCATTGTTAATTATTCCAAGATGGATGAACTTATCTTGCTCTCTAATCAAGGAATCACAAAATGATTCAAGACTCGGGTCTTGATAGCTAGCTGCATTCAAGGATTATTTCATGAAGTAAAATGTAGATACAAAAACAAAATATGCAAATCCAAGTTTTAAAAGAATATGATAAATGCATTGTTTGTCTTCCCTCTTAATCTTACATTCTACACATGAGAGTTTAAGAGTTTTGTACTTAGATAAATAATCTTGAATGCATGAAAAATCACTTGGATTTAAATAAATCAACTCATTTTCGAGTTGTTGACTTCTAATTTCATTGTGTTTACCAAACACATATTCCAACTTGTCCCAAGCAGCATCAGGTTCATCAATTCCAGATATGTGGAATCGCAAATCAGTAGATTTGACATCCCAATCAATCCACGAGCTTCGTCACATCTATTTTCCCATTTGATTTTCTTATCATCATTAATGGGTTTTGTTTCTTTCCCTGATGTAATTTTGAAAATTCCCCTACTTCGTAGAACATCCTCCATACGAGATTTCCATGAGAAATAGTTGGAACTGGTAAGTAGAATATCACAAGGGGCGGCCATATTTGTAAATTAATGGCTGTAAAAGCATAAACCAATAGTCTGGATGCGAAGAGTTCGAAAAAATAAGCAGTTTCAAAAAAATGGCACTGAAAACTGACTTCGAATGATGAAGTTATGCTTGAACGAAGAAAAAGTTGAAGATGTCCCCAATAGTGGCGTGGCAGATAGAGAATGACTAGCTAAAAAAAAAATGACCCCCCTCTTCCCAAGATGAACCTTTGACAACCACTTTACAAGAAAGTTGCTTTAAGTGAATCACTTTTATAAAATAAGTGATTTCACTTTTACAATGATGTTACTTTTAAATAGTGCAAGAATAAAAAAGAACTTAAGTGACTCACTTTTTATTTTTATTTTTTATTATTTAAGTGAGATGCACTTTTACAATAAAGTAACTTAAAAATAGAAATTGCATGCACTTTTTCTTTTAAAAGTAACTTTCTGAGACTTGAACTCAAGACCTAATAAGGAATAAAGCAACTTTGAACCAAGTGAGCTAGATTAAAATGTATGTAAATTATGGGAATGAGGAAGAGGGTTTTTTTTTTTTTTAAACTCTTCTTGCTCGGTTTCCGTGCTTGTTTTTTTTTCCTGCAAAAACACACCACAAACCGAAACAAAAAAACTTTTCCACACGTTTGGGGTTAGATCTTGTTAGCTTGCCCGGAAGGTCTACGTTTTCTCTCTGTTTCTGATTTTTCGAGATCGCTCAAGGTGCACGGCAAAGAGCATACGCAGCCGAGAAAAACCCTTTCCCTTTTTGTTTCTGATTCGTTGAGATCGCACAAGGTGCACAGCAAAGAGCATACGCAAACGGGGAAAGCAAAAATCCGAAACTAAAAAAAATCTAATAGTAAAAACTGATAAAATATGAGATTTTCTTTTTCTTTTAAACCAAAAAAAAAAATAAAAATTGTCACTGTAACATTATACATTCAGATCTGATGAAATACGCGTTTATGAAGCAACTGGGAACCATTTTCAATCAAACGAAAACTATTTCCCAATGGAAATGGCGCTCTGAACACAATGGAACACCTCCCACAGCATAGAAATGCACAGAAATACCAGAACCAGAAACCCTTTCAAGTTTCGACAACAACAGTTCAAGATCTAGATCATAACCGGAAGCAGCTTTTCATAAAAGCTTTGATACCATGTTCGGGTATACAGGGTACTCCCAAAAGACCGAACACCTAGAGAAACCACTTCACACAAACAGATCACAGATCGATACACCGATGTTTTGACGTGGTTTAAACCCTCGTGAGGGAAACACTACACGGCCCCGGTCAAATAGCTTCTACGGGACAATTTATTATGCAAAGAAAGAAAGTTACAAATAAGCTTCTCATAATCGATCAACTTTCCAGTGACCCTCCATGCTCTTTAAATAGAGATCATGGACCAATCGGGTGTTAAGCCACGGATCAAGGGTAGGTATGATCTAAGAGAAGTTGAGTCGTCGGATCACTCTATGTCGGGAACATATCGTGACCGTTGGATTAAGTATTTACAAATGCATACTAATGCATACTAAAGAAACACACTTTTTCTAACTGATATATTACACAAGTTGATCTTAACTAACTCCTAAGTGTCTAAATAACCTAACAACTTGGATCTTCTTTGTTTAAAGATAAGTATTCTTATGTGTTTGATGTGTAATGATTTTTATTTATATGCATGTAACAATTATGCTTGGAATTTGCTTGTTACGTGTGTGTGGATCATTTTATTTCCGTTGTGTTTTTTTTTTATTTCATGTTTGCACATGCATTTAGTTGTATGAATTCGTAATTATGGATATGGGGAAAAAAATTGAAGCCCCTAATTCAAAAAATGTCCCCTCTTGTTGGTCGGATTGAGGGATGGGGATGTTACATATGCAGATACCAATTTGAATTTTTTGAGACAAAATGTGGTTGTGAGCCTTGAATGTGCCGTGAAACTTAATGGTCCATTTCTTGGTATGGTTTTACGGTTTTCAAGGCTTTACCTATGTGGATATGTGTGGGTTTCTTTAGATAATCCACACAGATGTACAAAATGGAGGATTTTTTTTTCTATTCTAATGTTCAATTCCCATTGTAAATTTTATGAGGATGATGCTAATGAGTTGCATGTTGTGTGTTGATGATCTCCTTCTGCAATAATTGTTGAAATGTTGCATGTGTGTGAGATTTAGGTGATATGTTTATTGTGATCAAAATAAAAATTAGTAGAATAAAAATTGTAATGTAGTGACTTTTTGTTATTTTTTGTCTATAACGATACTTTGTCAATTGATTTGGTTTGTGTAGTGTGAATTGTTTTTTATTCTAAATCTATGCATAGGCTATGTTGAGAGCTTGGCAAAATTGTTAAATAAATAGTGTAGATTCGTTATTTTAGTTATTTATATTAAATATTTTGTTATTGTGTTGTATTTATGCTTTCAATTGAATTCGAAACTATGATGGTTTTATGATTAAATTGGAAGTGAATATGTTCATATCAATTGCAGAGGAATTCCATTATGTGTGAGTGATATTGCAAGGATTGTGACTCTTTGCATGAAGTAGTAGAATCTCCATTGTGTGTAAGTGATATAGCAAGATATTGTGTCCTTGTTGCATGAAGTAGTAGAATCCTAAGGGATTAGGGTAGTTCCAACAAAAAATAGGGAAGCAAGGTAGAATTGTTGCCATGGGAAGAAGGGAATTTTTTTGAGACGATAGATACAATGAAAAATGAGAAGTGCAATTGACTCCCACAAGGGATATTGTAAAGCGATAGGTAAAAGTAGTGGAGAATGAGGTATTGAAGAAGAGAACATGACTGGAAATATTTTAGTCCCATGATATTATTCATCTCTAGAGAGTGAAAATGTCTTGTAGAAGATTGAGAAGCTATGCATATGATTGGTGGCAATAATATAAGATCTAGAATTAGGAAAAAATGATCACCAAATTGAGAGGTATGTTTGTAGATCTTAATTATATTTTGAAAATGAAAAGAATATTAAATAATATAAATTTGAATAATTTTAAGAGTTTGAGAGGTATGTTTGTAGATCTTAATTATATTTTGAAAATGAAAAGAATATTAAATAATATAAATTTGAATCATTTTAAGAGTTGGTTTTTTATAATATAGTGAAGAAAAGATCATGTAAGTTGTGAATGGGTTGAAGCTCTACATTAAAATAAAGATGATTTCAAAGAAGATTTAGACAATAAAATACTTCATTTGTCATTACGAATTGAGAAGGTGCATATGATGAAAAGAAGTTGTAAAAGTAGATAACAAAAGGAGAATGAAAATAAGGACATAGTGGTTATTAATTTATCAACAACATTTTGAGTAGAATGTTCATTTTTTTTAAGAGGGGAGTTTGATGTAGGGGTACACCCAGCACTAGAGTTGTCATGCATGTTTGTTTATGTTTGCTTAGTGTTATCTTTTTTGTAATTTAGAAAGAAAAAAAAATTGTACTTAGTGTGATATTTATTGTCCACCTATGAAGTTTGTGAATAAACAAAGGATATTTGTCTCTCCTTTGATTTGGTTTATGTAATATGGATGGATACGAACTCCATAAACATATACATAAATTCTTTAATTTTAATAAAAGCTTAATATCTTGTCCCATTATTTAATAAATGATGCCAATTTGTTGTTATAATTTTTTTACTAAAATATTATAATGTATTTATATGTGTTGTAATTAATATTGCAATTGTGAAAATTATGTAATTAATATTGCGATTGAATCTATTTACAATAATTCTGATATAGAAGAGGGTTGTTACCTTTAAAATGCATTAAGGAATATAAAAAATTGAGAACTATAAAATACTTGAATATTTAACGCTTCACGATAAATCTTGGTAGCTACTCAATTCAATCGGCCTAGGCACGTTGACTTGGGGTTTCTTTCATAAAAAGGACAAAATTTACAACGCAAAATATATGAAGAAATATTTTTATGAGTAATCTAAGTCCTAAGATGAAAGGGAATTAATGGAATACTATTAATTGTCTAGGAAAACTAAAAGCTTGCTCTCATAAGTTTTGTTTATCACCAAGGATTCCCTTGTGAATGTAGAAGTTGGGTGGCTATAACTAGCCTATGCTTGAAGACTTAAGAATCATAGAAATAACAAAGATATCGCATAGTTGGGTAAAAGGTATGTGAAGTATCAGGAGACATGAAATAGTTAAACATCAACATAAGAATATTGAGCTCACGCCTTGAAAAAATGACCGTGCGAGTAAAGCCTGTAATTCTATGCAAATTTGATATGACGGACAACAGTTCCTCTTCCAGTTGCTCTGTGCTATAATCAAGTAGTTATTATAAAAACATCAGTCCTCCAAAAATATATTTACAACTTTTAAACACTCCCAAAGAGACCAGAAGAAAAGACTCTTACCTTGGCACCTCAATAGAGAAGAGTTCAACAACAATAATGAGTTATTATTCCAAGGGAAAGTATAAAGAATATAGAGCATAGTTGGAGATGCATTGTCACAAAATTCACAGACGCCTAAACAAACAAATATTAGAAGTCAATTCACATGTGTTATAAAGGCGTAACTATACCAATTTGTAGGAAATGGTATGTTGGGAACGACAATAATATCTATTAAAAAATATATAAATATAAAAATAAAATAATTAAAAATAAAAGAGAAGAGAAGAAACATATAGAAGAAAATAAACATTAACACAAACAAGATGACTTAGCTTATCCCTTATATTATGGTTGTAACTAGAACATTTTAGTAGATGGAAATGACAATAAAATCAAGATTACCATCCACATCATTGATTATATAAGGTAGACTCTTCTAAATTGGAAACTTTTAGAAGTGGTAGTCCCTATATTTGTGGTTATATGTATAGACTAAGTTTTGAGTTTTGTGTCAACTATTATTAAAATGTATTAGACTATTATATGTTTACAAGACATTCTATGCTAGGGTATTTGCAAAGGTGTATAAATAATCAAATAATTTTTAATTAAATGCAATATATGAATTTAGTTTTAAAGAAAGATTTAAAACTATTTCCATGTAGTTAAAAGTTTTTTTATTCATAAAGTAAATAGTAAAATGTATAAATTTACTTCTTTTATTTAATATATAAAAAATTCAAAATAGATTTACATTTATTATTGATTAGTGGTAATTGCAATGCAATTCAGCGTAGGGATGAGTGAATACTCTAGCATATGCGGTAGACAGTGATCAGTGCACCAACTCGACAAGGTAGCACAAAATAGACTTTTACTGCAACTTAGTTTTCTAGAGAAAAAATTATGAGTCAACCATGTATATGTATGGTCGTGAGGAAATAGGAATGTCGTTAACAACCTACCTGGTGATCATGAATGCATGGAAGCTCCCAGGAAACGAGCAAGAAAAAGTCCCCAAGTTCCCAATTTTAGAGGGTAAAAGTTCCCAGTAAGTTCCCAACCATCTGGAACGGTTCCCGCTGAATTTGAAAAGTTTCCTACAAGTTCCCAAGTTCCCTGGAACGTTGAAACTTCGAGAACTAGTTTCCTAAAACCCAAGAGCAGTTCCCACGTCAAAACACTAGTGTCCTAGTGGGTAAATTTACAAAAAATCCCTAATCTATAATGGCCAAGAAACCAATGAATGCTGCAGCTATAAAATCTGGAAAGGCTCTGGCATAGTCAACGACAGGCCAGTGGTCGTGCCTAAGAAAAGGGTGCTTACCCTCCAACTAAATAACCGTATGCTGATCGATCTCAGGGGTGTTGCATTCTTCCAGCTGCGCCATATCCCTCTCCGCCCTCTACCGCAGCTTGTTCCCTTTATCCACAACGAAAACATCAGAAACCATGCCCAAATTCATGCGGCTTATGTGAACGAACCCATGGCAGAGAGAATTGAAACAATCGAGGGAGAACAGCTGCAACACGTTATTTTCCCATGCAGGTTTTGCAAGAACTAGTAGCTTTTATATATCTCCATCAGTCATATTTTTATATTTAGTTCAAAAATCATTAAAATGACTCACATTAAGCCAAAATATTAGAAAAAAAATATACTGATAGGCATGGTATTTTTTAAGGATTATAAAAGTATACTTAAGTATAGTATTCTAGGCGATTATTTTGGATTGAAAAAACATAAATATAGATTGGTAGGCGAATAATAAATATGAAACATACAATTTACTACTAAAATTTGTAAATTTTGGCGAATATTGTGATAAAAAAACATATTTTATGTATATATAGGCGATATTAGAGACTAAAAATGATCAAATAGCGAATTTATTTTTTGAAAAAAGACCCAAAAAATAGCCAATTGGCGAAATTTCGCCCCTAAAAATTTCCCTGCTGATAGGTAGAATGCATACATACCGGTACTTTCTTTCCAGTTTTACCCATTCCATTTCCATGGTGACAGCTCTGTACCATACAACTTTTCCTCCACCAACAATACATAAAATAACCCCGTGTAATAATAAAGTCAAGACAATGCAAATTTATTGGCAAAACAAAAAATTAATAGAAAACATTTCACCTGGATCGGAAAAATCCATGGTTCAAACCGCCATGGATTTAAGAAGTGGATGCAATCAGTAAAAACTTTCACAAATGCAAAATGCAGAGTGGAAGCAGAGGGTTTAATGAAGGCAGTCACAATTAAACACCAAGGCGTTTTGCGTGTCAGTCACATGGATACCAGAGCCAAGTTTACATGCCAAACACTAAGACAAACACATTGCTTTCAAACACCACAACACGTTGTTTTCATGCGTTCTCATTCATAATTTAGAACTTAGGATAACATGGGGAAAAGGCCAAATAAGGCTTTCGATACATGGATTGGCCAGAGTAAAAAATGGCCTTAAAAAACTTAGGATAAGTTGCATAAACATCTGTGCACGAACTAATACTTACTCGCGGAGCGATTGCTATAGTCCCTGTAGCGCTGCGCGGCAGGGACTAATAAGAGCTCGAGTAAAAGTAAAAGCTTGCAAATAACTTGGGTTATGAATATATTGTTGAGGTTTTGATGTTACGCAAGGAGATTTAAAGTGATTATTTTATGTTTTTTTCATTGGTGCAGTATGATTCACTTACTTGCAGTGATCAAATTTGAAGGGCGGGTTCTAATTTCAATTGGAAGGGTATTTGTTCTTGGAACTCTTCAAATATGAAGGGAAATATAAATAATTGTACTTCGATTGACAAGTATAAATTAACTAAACATTTCCTTCTCAAAAATGCAAAAAAAAAATATTGTCCATCCAACTTTTATAATGTTAGACAATTGAGCACTCCTTAATATCTGTTGGCCCGGTTTTGCAACCAGGCTTAGTGCTATGGGCACCTGCTAACTAGTAGCAGCAGTTTCAATGAAAATAAATAACAATAAACTAATTAAACAAGACTATTCATGGATCTAAGCAAATATATTAAGCAAATAACAAAAATAATTTAAAAACAAGAACAAGAAGATATTAAAGAATGAGCTTGTATTGAAAAATGGGGGGCAAGCAAGTGCTTGCGATAATACCTTCAATGGTGAAGGTTGATGTTGAATGGCTCCAAGGATGAGCAACTCCAATCTCCAATGGTCTCTTCTCCAATGTGGTTTGCAATGGCTAAAATGCTCAGGGGAGATTTCAGCAGCATAAGGATGAGATAATGGATGGATGTGAAATGAGGAGCCCCTACCAGCTTTTTATAGCTTTTGGTGGTGGGGAATACCATTTGTGGTTTTGTGGAAACCAAATGGTATTGACCAACATGGTTTAGGTACTTTTCCCTCCTTTTTCCTTTTTTGAATAAAATTAATATTTTAATTCCCTTTTTAATATTTTTGGGAATTTGGACCATTTTTTAGGGTTTTTTATGCTTTTTTGGGAAAAATAATCTTTTTTAATGGAAAAAGGGGTGTACTCAGGTCTTTTGGTGACCTTTTGTTGGTTTCAGAGGCTCTGATGGTGAAAAAGTGGATAAATGGGTCATGTGAATAGGGAAATGAGCTAGTGAGCACTTTTTGGGTGCTAACAGATTGCCCCCTGATGTGTGAGGGCAGGAGCTCATCGTATGGCCGATAGACATCATAGTTCATTTGTCTTTTTCTGGGGTTTTAGGGGAGAGAAGAGACCGGTTGGAGACTGGAGCCACGGCCCTTGGAAGCTGCAAAAACAAAAAATATTACATGGCCTCAATATGAATGAGGTATAATCTCTGATAAAGGACGAGGCGGGCATTCCCATGCTCGTATCAAGACATATACAAAACAATTAGTCCCAAGAAGGGGGATCTAATACGTAAAGAAATATACTGGTACATCATAATGGTCCAGAGGGGACATTATTGTGGGATATACTCATGATCATGGCTGATCTCAATAACTGATACACTGGAATAACTGTTGAACTGCTGAAACTGAAGGTGTCCAACATCTGTATGGACTCAATGACTGTGAGCCATCTAGAATACTGTCGCCATACGCAACCCGGATATCTATAGAAAAAATGTAACTGGTTGTATCCATAGGTAGACTCTCAAATGTGGAGGAGTCAGGTGGTATTCGAGGTCTTCGACTAATAACTGAACGGACCAATACCCTGTGCGAGTCTCAACGATGCGATCAAGGTGTTGAAGTCGAGCATGTGAGAAACAACCATTCGGAGAGGCACTGAGGATTCCTCTCGAAATGATTCGTAGGCACTCATCATAAATGGTAATGAGTCCAAGACACAGGGACCTCTAGGTCTATCCTCTGGAATCAATGTGGTTGTCGTCGACAGAGGGAGACCAACAACTAACAAGGCAATGATGTTTCCTTGATAGGAGCACGAGGTGTAGAACTGAAGTGATGTAGTACTGATGGTAGGGCTAACATACTTGTGGGGATGGGAAATAACTGGGTCATAAAGTGGGTAGACTCAAACTTCCTTTGTTCAGAGCATGATGACATGGTTGACCTGGCAGCGTAGGGAACTGACTTGTAGGTGTGAGGATCATCTTTTAGGGACTGAAGGGTATGTACTGACTCTGGGGGGGTGAAGCTGATGGTAGCTGTCAAGGGAGTTTCAGGGTGACATACTGCAGAATACTCTGAACAAAGGCGACCAAAATGGGGAAGCTGCTATGTGAGTAGATATGATCTGTTGTGGCGCCAAGAGGCACCATTGATTCCTTCTTCGTAGTTTTAATGAGCTCCAAGAAGGGATAAAAGTGTGCTCTGAAATTGTACGGTCCTATGGATTTTGCGAGCCCAGGTCGGCTCATGCTCATGGTTGCTTTCATGTTTAGAGAGTCTGAAAGCGGTAAGTGGACTCTATTGGTGTTTCTTTTTTGTAAGTTTAGTCTCCAAGGCCCGAAAAAGCATAAAATGATGCGGATGGAGAACTCTTCTAGCCGATGTGACTAGAGTATACCTTTTTCGTAATTAGTCTACGAGGTCCGGAAAAGGGGTAAACTTATACCAGGTAGACGCCCTTTCAGATACGTTTAGCGAGCATGAAAGGAAGCAAGATTGCTCGGCGATCTTTTCATTGTTTTAGGAGTCAGAAAAGAGCTTAACAGAAACTCCCTAAGTGCCTTTTTCGTAAAAGGGGTTGCTCGGCCCGAAAAAGGGATAAAATTATACCGAACAAAAATGGATTGATGAGGGCGAGAAAAGGTCTCAAGCATCGTCTTCAGTGCGGAAAACTGAAACCGAGGCGACGAGGGGGGCATGGAAAAAATGCCCTAAAAATCCAAAGGTGAGAGCGAGAAATGATCTCAAGCATCATCACGAGCGCGGAAAACTGAATACGGCGATATAAGGCACGTCGAAAACGGAGAACGGCCGATGTGGCATGCAAACCGAGGCGATGAGGGGGGCATGGAAAAAATGCCCTGAAAATCCAAAGGTGAGAGCGAGAAATGATCTCAAGCATCATCACGAGCGCAGAAAACTAAATCCGGCGATATAAGGCACGTTGAAAATGGAGAACGGCCGATGTGGCACGCAAACCGAGGCGACGAGGGGGTATGGAAAAAATGCTCTGACAATCGGGACGTGACAGCGAGAAATGATCTCAAGCATCATCACGAGCGCGGAAAATTGAATCCGGTGATATATGACACGTCCAGAACGGAGAACGGTCGATGTGGCACGCAAACTGGGGCGACAAGGTGTCGGGACACAATGTTGATATTGGTCCTGGTGAGAGCGAGAAATGATCTCAAGCATCATCACGGGCACAGAAATATGAATCCGGCAGTGCAAATGGTGTGAAAAATGGAGGTCATAAGGACTTTGGAATGGTCAAAGCAAATAACTAGGTTAAAAAATGGCTACCAATAAAGGTGAGCCCACCAAGGCAATGATGCAGTGGTGGGGAGAAATGATGACCCGCGGGGGGGGGGGAACACTATGTGTATCAACTCAAATATACAAGTGACACGTGACCTCAAAAAAGGTTGAGATCACGAATATGAAAAAGTGAGCAGGGTTAATGACCTGCCCCCATGCTATGTGCATGGGGTTTGTGATTGTGGATCACATATGTGTTAATGACCTGCCCCCGGTATCTCCGACGAGAATCACGATGATGATGAGTAGGAAAGTTTTTGGGCCTGCCCCCATGTTGTGGACATCTGGTTTCCTGGTCGATTTGAAAGGGTTGAACCTGTGTGTCAAAGGGATCAATGGAAGGGGCCGACCGGACAGAGGGGTATCCAGTGGAAACCGTGTAAATGGTGTGGTCAAGGCCAGGCATTTCGATATCTGACCAAGTAAAGACATCAGTGAATTCTTGGAACAGTCGTTGGTATTCTTCGATCTCATGCTCACTGTGGGAGGCTCCTAATGTAATGGTATGAAGGGCACCAAGTGGGTCAGAGATGTCAATGTGGATGATGGGAGAAATATCGGCTATCGGATCCTTTAACCAGTCAACTCTAGTAGGAAGGAAATCCTTGGACTCAACCGCGGATTGGGTAGCGGTGGTGGATGAAGTCTCTTCCAGGAGGAAGTATGGACGATGGTGCATGTCTTCCCCGGGATAATCAAAGGTAGTAGGAGTCTCGAGAACCTCTTCATCATTGTGGGAGCTTTGAGTGGTCAAATCGAGTGATGAGGTAGTGGTAGTCGAAGAGATCATGTAGATGGTGTTAATCTCTCCAGATGAGGATGATGCGGGAGGGTAGATCTCCTCGATAGTAGGGGGTGCCGTCTCTAGGTCCAAATTGTTCATCTCGTAGAGAGATGCTCTGTAGTCTGGGATGTCAGGACAGTTGTGGGAGTAGTGGCCGTAAATACCACATATCGCACATGGGTGGTTGGTACGCATTGATTTATCACGAGGCATGGGGTTTGGATCAAGCTTGACCACCGGGATGTTGGGGTCGTCGTCCAGCATTTGCATGTGTTCCTGCAATGCAGGTAACTGTGGGCACTGATGGGTTGGATGGCCTAAATCATCACACAGCGAGCATTTTGGAGGAGCACGAGATACGGGGGGAGGTTTAACTGCCTTGGGTGGGGGAACCGCAGTGTATGGTTGTGGGCCTCTGCCCCAGTGGGCCTGATGAATGGAGGGGGATTCATCGATGACGAAGGAGTCGTGATACCGGGAGGTGGTTGGGTAGAAGTAACAATGGGTTGCACTGGTTGTAGGATGACATTTGGTGTCGGTGGAGGAACGGGAGGCGTAATATACCACACGGGTAATCCCAATGTTAACCCGGGGAGACTAAGGGTAGCCATAACCGGGGCACTTACTACACCCGAAGGAGGAAATAGAAAGGGGATTGTGTGGATAGGTGTAACACCGATGTGACTAGGGACCAATGGTGGTTTGGGTAACAAGGAGGGTTGATTACCGGGTGTTTGTGTATTCTGTGAAAGAGTACAGAGGTTCGCGACATGGGTCTCCGGTGACAGTGGTGGAATGGCCTGGAAAGTAGAGGTCATTGGCGCATCGGAGTAAAGTCCAGGTCCTATTGAGGAAATGAATGAGGTAGTCGCACCACAAACAGGTTGTTCAACCATGGGGAGAACATTTTCAGGTGTGGCGGGGGCCTTGGGATCGTAATAGGTGAGATGGTCGACCTTGACCACGCGTCCCTCATGGGGGAACATCATGGTGCGAAATACGGATGAGGCAACAGCCCGCATGGCATACATGTAGTTGCGACCAAGTAAAAGGTTATAGTCTAGTTGGGCATTGATGACCTCAATGTCAATGAGCACGGTTTTACCCGCCAGCTGGACAGGGACATTGGCTAAAAGACATTGGGGTTGAGCTGAACGGCCGTCGTAGGCTCGTAATGCAGTGGTGGACTGCTGGAGAGTAGGGGATCCCAACTTCTGCCAAACGAATGTGGACATGACGCATGTGGAGGCCCCTTCATCGATAATGCACCGATGGATGACAAGATTCCGAACAGAAACGGAAATTTGGAATGCTACTGAGGAAGGCAGTCGTGGTTCAGACTGGTCTGAATCAAATGCGATCAGCTGTGAATCATTGGGGTCAATGGCGCCAATGGCAGAGAGTAAAGTCTTTCGCTGTGAAGGACAGTTTTTCAAAACTTCTAAAGCAGACATGGCTGCAGGAGATTGGGCTAAGTCGTCTACGATGTTGTAATTCGACGCAGCCCGAGCATTGGGGTTGTTGTTGATACGACGGAGAGGGAAACGAGGTGCTTTAGAAGCACCATCGAGTGGAAGAGGTGGTATCCGTAACGTCTGATCGGTGGGATTAGCGTTAGTATCCTTGTCGGCGGGGGTAGCCTCGGAGGTAGGACCATACTGGTTCTGTCAGGTTTGGATGTTGACGTCGGCAGTGGACATCATCAATAAGTGGTGGGTGCCTGAATCAAACATGGGTTGATCAGGAGTGGCGTAAGTGATTTGTTGTGGTTGCACGTTGCCCTGTGGGGGGGCTAACGGCTGAGTGTTCACGACACCTTGTGTTGAGAAAGGGTTTTGTAACACCAAAGGTTGTTGCTGAGGTGGTGGTGGGTTGGGTGGCGGCTGAGGAGCCGCCTGCCCCTGACGATGGGCGTCATCTGTCCATAATTGTCGATCTCGCTCCAGATGTGGGCAAGCGTGGGTATAGTGGCCATAGACACCGCAGATGGAACAAGGATGGTTTGTTTGTAAATTAGCATTTTTGGCTTGCTTGGGTGGCCGATCAGGATTCTGATGAGCAGGCGCCGCGTTATTGTTTTGCGGAGGATGGGTAGGTTGTGGAGCTTGGTTATGGTTTTGGTTGTTTCCACGGTTACGTCCTCTTCCGCGGTTTGGTTGCCCACCCTGGTTGCATTGGTTATTTTGGTATTGGGGCTGTTGTTGTTGTGCGTACACATGCCCTTGAGCATTGGGGGGATTTTGGGGAGCCGCAGGTGCGGGGAAAGGTTGCGGTGGGTAGTATGCAGGTGGAGCTGGAGGTGGTCCAGTTGCCTGTTGGGGTTGTTGGTACCCCTGAGCTATTGGATGTGGTAGATTAGCTGGTGCAGTTTGTTGTGGGTACTGCAACGGTTGTGGTGAGAACTGAATGGGGCTTTGTGTAGTAGGTTGAGCATAGTATGTAGGAGGTACATACGCTGATGGCGTTTGCCCATAACAATGTTGTGGACAAGAGGGTCCATGAATGTGATGGGTCTGGTTTGTTGGAGCATAAGAAGTTGTTGCTCCGGAACTGGATGTAGCCCTAGAGAGCTCTGGGGCGGGCATGGTGCTCACCATGCTGAAAGGTTTAGGTTGCGGGGTGATTTGGCCAATGATGCCATCAGCGGCATGTGATGCCCCCGGTGCGTCCCCACGTGAAGAGTCACCTCGTGGGGCGTCAGGTATGATTGTGTATAGATAACCCGATTGGGCATAGATGAGATCAAACTGTTGGACTTTGAGGATGGCCTCTTCTTCAGACTGGGTTCTTTCAGATGCCACATCCTTCGCAATAAGAGGGAGGAGGGATTTTAGAAACCAATCTAAAAAGATACGGTCGTCTAATTTAATTTTGCAGAGGCTTCTGCGTCGACGCCACTCATGAATATGGTCAGTGATGTGGGTGGCCGTGGTTTGTCTGCAAGACAGTAGGATCTCAACGCCCGCATCGTAGCGGACAGGTAATTGGAAGAATTGTAGGAAAGTCGAGGCAAGGGAGGTAAATGTGGCATGCGTCCCATGGGGCTGCTCGATATACCATTTGGCTGCGGAGCCAGTGAAGGTGCGTTGTAAAAGCCGAAGGCGGATTGAGTCGTCCACTATGGAGTTGGAGGAACACCATAAATGGAAGGACATGACATGGTTTTGGGGGTCTTCCCCTGCCTTACCCTCAAACATAGGAATGTCAGAGGGAAGTTTGGTGGGCATATGGGGCCACGCAGGATCATGTCTGATGGGGTCATTTGTTAGCCTAGCTAGGTCTGGCAGGTTCAGACTCGCCATGTATGGTAGGCTAGCCGGTGTGGTAACTGGGGCGGGGACATGCCTAGCCATTGTGGCATGGTGTAGGGGTCCAGTGGTGCCTAAAGGTATGTTAGGTATGGAGGGTATGTGCCCTCCAATAGGTGTAGTCTGGTATGGGCCAGCGCCTCCAAGTGCAACATGGGTTACACTTGGGTTGGGAATAGCACTAGGGATTCCTGGGATAGCACCCCCAAGTGCAACATGGGTTGCACTTGGGTTGGGAATCGTACTAGGGATTCCTGGGATGGGGTTTGTGGAAACCACAGGGGGTATGACCCCCATGTTGGGTATACCCATGACAGGTGGTGGCCCTGTGTTGGGCATTCCTAAATGTGGAGTGTTACCCATGTTGGGCATACCCAGGGGGGTGGTAGTTTCCATGGATGGCACCACCACAGAAGGGTCTGTTGATGTCTCTCCTATGGTAGTTGTAAATAGTGGATCAACTGGTGTTCCAGACATAATGGTGGTTGGTGGTAACTCTGTGGGGTTTTCGGATTCTACCTCCAAATCAAAGGTGAAGTGAGGTGTGTCAGAATCAGATGACTGTCTAATTGATTGACGATGTGTCGAATCAAGGGATAGGGCTCTGCATCCGTGACGTGGAGAGCCAAGTGGACTAAACTCTGGGAGTTCGCCCTGTAGACGACGAGAACGTCTAGAATTCTCAATGGTGAGAATATAAGTTTTTGATGTAAAAATTTGTTTAAGTATCAGGTGGTGATATATATATAAAAGACTCAAAACCCTAATGCAACCAAGGGTGCAAGAAGGGGAGTGAAAAAAGAAGGCTCTCAGGCCAAGAAATCAATCCTCAAAAAAGGCACTTATTCTAGCAGATGTGCTACAATAAGTGGAGGAATGCAACAACTGGTCAGAATACCAACATGCAAACGGCTCCTAGAAAAAATAGGTGTAACTAGACCACAGGTAGGTTGAAATCATGCAAACACCTAATCTAAAAGTATTGTGACTCAAACAGATGATATCCTCTGCAAGGTGATGAAATCCAAGTCAGACAATATGAATGTTGAGACAACGGCTAGATATCCCCCTACCGGGAGGGACACCGGGTAATCAATCCTAAAGACAGGCTACTAGGATACTCCGTTCATGACGCGTCGAGAAAAGGTAAATCTGCCGTTTGGTCCTTTGATCGCAATATCCCAATACAGGGATATCCCGAGAACTGCGAATGGTAGCCCTTCGGTTACTGAATGGATTTCGGTATTCCACTCAGGCTTCCGGAACCATCCTCGCGACTTCAACCCTCCTAAGGGAGAGGCCTTCCCACAAACCAGTTGTGACCGCGCCAAAAAGTACTAAGAGATTTTAGCTCCCTAATTGGACAACTTCTATGTCTCAGATGTAAGAACTGAGGGGTGTTATTGGAACACCTATCCCCCCAATACTACCTAGCTACAAGAATTCTTTTAGTGTTCCCCAAGTGGGGTTAAAAGTGTGTTCAAATTAGGGTACATTTTAAGGCTTAGTTCAATTAAGTGATCGTGTGAGTGCACGTGAGGTGTTGTAAACTGAACTTGAAAAATGTAAATGCTTTATAGGAAATTTTCACAAAACAAAGGAGCTTTGAAAAAATAAAAAAGCAAATGACTTTTTCAAATAAATGGGAATTAAATTGCTTTGCAAATATGTACTCAAAAAATAATGGATCTTTTGATTTATGAAAGCAAATAATAGACTTCTTTAAAAGAAATAAATGGATTTCTTTTTTCAAGGAAATTGCTAAGGGCAAGATTTTAAAGAAGTAAACAGGAAAATTTTTAATCTAGATAAAAATGCAAAAATAGATCTTTCTTTCAATTGATGAAAATTTTTAAAAAGACTTCTTTCACATGTGCATTCTAAATAGTAAAATGTTCCTATGGCTGTAAACAATGTTGGAATCTTAGTACTGTAAAATATGAGCCAAAATGGGTGAACTGAAGTGATAAATAACACTAAAATACAATATTAGATCAATTTCTATGGAAAATTTCTTAAATCTAATAGCATATTTGGATTCCTTGATCGAAAACACCCAATTTGAAAAAAAAAATCGTTCCAAACGGAGTTCGGGAGAGGGAGATATGGTCGTTTGAAAATTGAGCTGCGCGGTCAAAAAAATCACATGGACCGCGCGGGTTTTGGGCTAAAAGTCGCGATGGACCGCGCGGGTTTTGGGCCAAAAGTCGTGATGGACCACGCGGGTTTTGGGCTAAAAGTCGCGATGGACCGTGCGGGTTTTGGGCTAAAAGTCGCGATGGACCGCGCGGGTTTATGTCGCACAGTCGCGATGGGCAGCGCGGGTTTTGACCGCGAAGCCGCGATGTGCAGCGCGGAAATAGGCCGCAAAGCCGCGGTGAACCGCGCGAAAAAAAGGCCAAAAGACGCGATGGACCACGCGGAAAAAGGGGCGAAAGCCGCGATGGACCGCGCGACTGTCAGGCTAAAAACCGCGAGGCGAAAGCCGTGCGCGGAAGCCGAAAAATGAACCCGAAAATCAAGAATTCCGGGCTGTTAATGGCAAAAAATGAGGCCAAAACTTAGAGCAGCAATAGATCTGCTGTCTAAGATGGCAGATCTATGGATCTAAAGGTTAAAAACTAATAAAAAACTAAGATTAAAGGCAAAACTAGAGATCTATTGATCAAACCAAAGCGGAGTCGCCAAAAACTGTTGGCCCGGTTTTGCAACCAGGCTTAGTGCTATGGGCACCTGCTAACTAGTAGCAGCAGTTTCAATGAAAATAAATAACAATAAACTAATTAAACAAGACTATTCATGGATCTAAGCAAAGATATTAAGCAAATAACAAAAATAATTTAAAAACAAGAACAAGAAGATATTAAAGAATGAGCTTGTATTGAAAAATGGGGGGCAAGCAAGTGCTTGCGATAATACCTTCAATGGTGAAGGTTGATGTTGAATGGCTCCAAGGATGAGCAACTCCAATCTCCAATGGTCTCTTCTCCAATGTGGTTTGCAATGGCTAAAATGCTCAGGGGAGATTTCAGCAGCATAAGGATGAGATAATGGATGGATGTGAAATGAGGAGCCCCTACCAGCTTTTTATAGCTTTTGGTGGTGGGGAATACCATTTGTGGTTTTGTGGAAACCAAATGGTATTGACCAACATGGTTTAGGTACTTTTCCCTCCTTTTTCCTTTTTTGAATAAAATTAATATTTTAATTCCCTTTTTAATATTTTTGGGAATTTGGACCCTTTTTGAGGGTTTTTTATGCTTTTTTGGGAAAAATAATCTTTTTTAATGGAAAAAGGGGTGTACTCAGGTCTTTTGGTGACCTTTTGTTGGTTTCAGAGGCTCTGATGGTGAAAAAGTGGATAAATGGGTCATGTGAATAGGGAAATGAGCTAGTGAGCACTTTTTGGGTGCTAACAATATCTACACAAAAAAATAGTATATTTTCATTTAAAACCTAATTTGAACACATTAATTTGACATATATGTAACATTAATTTTACATTTCATTAAAATAACAACTATTCTGTTGTATTTTTCTAGGTTGGAGCACACTTCATTATACAAAAAAACTATTTAGACTATGCAATAACCACATTGGGGCATCCACATGATCTTATGCATAGTGTGGAACGTTGTAACTATGCATAAGATCAATAACCTAAGCCTCATGTCCTGCATCCAACCCACCCCCCTCCAATTTCTAGGACCCCATCTTCAAGGAAGTTCTACACTCGCAATTACCGGCTCCCTTTGAAGGATTCCTAGTGGAACCTGATGACATGGATATAGGAGAACTTGATCTAGAGGCCATTCAAGAAGCCCAGTAGAGAATGATCTGCATAGTATCCCCCAGTGCCAAATGGATCTCTTTAAAGAAACTTACCATTCCCTAACTTTGTAGCAGCACTTTCCGACCCTGGCAGATGCGGCTGCAACTCCCTCGGCCCACAATCAAATGGGATTGAACATATTAAAGCGCAAGGATATCTCAAAAGGGAAAAATGAAATCCCAAAGAAAGGAATAAAACCCAACAAACAACTAATTCGAGAATTGGGTGAGCACTTAATAGATTTTGAGTGCCAAGATCACCACTCTCTTCCAACCTGTGAATTAATGGAGCTGAATTTCTTCAGCTGGAACATAAGGGGAATCGGAAGTGATTCCAAAAGAAGAATGTTGAAAAACAAAATCATCAAATAAAATCCTTCTCTCTTAATGCTTCGAGAACCAAAATCCACGGAGATCAAACTCCACTCATTCATTAAAGAATGTTGGAAACACGCAGAAATAGCTGCAGTGGATGCAAGAGGAGTGGCCGGGGGCATTGCCATTGCTTGGGATCCCAATGTCATAAGTATGGAAGGTTTCTTCTCTAGCCATAATACTCTTTCGAGATGGTTCCACATATATGGTACCACTCACAAGGGGGTGATCACGAACGTCTATGGCCCGCATTCAATGGAGCAAAAAATTCATTTTCTCAACCATATCTCTTGGCTCAACGAGAAACTTCTGAACAATCATCGGATAATTGGTGGAGATTCCAATATCATCACTTCCCTCAATGAGAAAAAAAGAGGTATTCACAGACTCGACAGAGATATCTTTGCATTTCAAGCTTTCATTCGCGATCTTTCTATGGCAGATATGGAAATAAGTAATGGCATCTACACCTGGAACAATAGAAGAGGTGGAGATAAACAGGTTTCCTCTCGTTTAGCCGAGCCGTTTTACTTGAATTCCCTTCTGTAGAATCAGCTCAATCTCTCCAGCTCCATCTTACCTATCATTGGTTCTGATCATTGGTTGGTCTTCCTCCACCTATAATGGGATGCTCCTAATGCCCGTAGACCCTTCAGATTCGAGCAATTCTAGCTCACCCACCCCAATTTGAAAGATAAAATTAAGGATTGGTAGCACACCTCCGATGGGGTAGAGGGAACCACTATGTACCACTTCCAGCAAAGGCTAAAATTTATCAAAAAAAAACTCAAGCATAGGAACAAAACAGATTTTGGCAACATTCTGGAGGAGAAAAGAAGGTTGGAAGGAGAAATAGCCTGAATTTAATCCCAAGCTATCCACCAGGGATTCACTGAAGATCTCAAGCATCAGGAAAAATATTTACAGACTCAACTCGATGTCAGAGGCCAGTAGGAGGAAATAATCTGGCGCCAAAAATCCAGAATCCATTGGCTTAAAGAAGGGGAGAAAAGCACTAAATTCTTCCACAATGAAATGATTCAACGCAGGCAAATGAATAATATCAGTAGGCTGAAAACGAGTACTTGAGATACTTTACTCAACAAGGAAGACATTGAACACGAATTGGTTCTCTTTTAAAAAAATATCATGAATGATACCACTCCGGACAGATCGCAAGCCACTCAACAGATCCTGCAACACATCCCCCATCTTATCACAGAGGAGCAAAATATCAATCTTTCGAGTCTTATCTCTCAGGCAATTGGAATCAGCAGTAATGGATATGAAAGCAGGAAAAGCTCCTGGACCGGATGGTTTCACTATTGACTTTTTCCAAACCTACTAGGATATCATCGAAGAGGATGTCTGATAGGTGTTCGAGGCTTCTGAAACCTCCGGCTCCATCCTCACTGACTTCAATGCCACCTTCCTCACTCTCATCCCCAAAATGAGCAAACCCGCAGATCCTGCTAACTTCCGTCCTATTTCCCTTTGTAATGTCATCTACAAAATCATAACCAAGGTCATAGACAATCGCGTCAAACCACTGCTGCCCCTTCTCATCTCTCCATAACAATCAGGCTATGTCGAAGGTAGACAAATAATGGAGGGTATCATCACCACGCATGAGGTGATTCACACCCTCAAAACGTCCTCCATGCCAAGGATGCTCATCAAGCTGGACATGTCCAAGGCCTTCGACAAAACTAACTGGAACATCCTCAGGGACACCCTTTTAGCCTTTGACTTCTCCCACTCCTGGGTCAATTGGATCATCTCCCTCATCTCCTCGGCCTTCTTTTCCATAATTGTAAATGGTGATCCCTCTCCCACCTTCTCCTCTTCATCCTGCTCGCGGAAATCCTGGGAAGAAGCATAAAAGCAACGGTCTCTGATAATCAATTATAGGGCATTAAAATCAACAGGCACTGCAACACCTAGTCGCATTTGCAGTTCGTGGATGACACTATGCTGATGGGGAAAGCCACGGTCATGGAAGAAAAATCCTTCAGGGACATTCTTCAATCCTTCAGCACAACCTCATCCATGACCATTAATAATCTCAAGTCGCAAATATTCTTCTTAACACTCATCTGCAAACTCAAAACCATATTACCAGACTTTTAGGTTTTCCAAAGAGTTCCCTTTCGTCCAAATTCCTTGGATCCCCCCTCGTCGCCTTTGCCATCAAAAAATCCTCTTGGAAGGATCTTCTCACCGCCCTCAAGCATAAGATTTCCTCCTGGACCTTCAGAGCCCTCAACTTTCCCAGACATCTCATCATCCTAAAGTCAGTCCTCCAAGCCATGCCTCTCTACCTTTTCTCGGTCATGGCTACCCCTAAGTATATTCTCAAAGCTATCTGCAACCTGCAGAGAAATTTCCTTTGGTGGGGCACAACTCAACATAGAAAATGGGATTTAGTGGCCTGGGAAAAGCTCTACACTCCAAAGCGTGAAGGGGGCCTCGGTCTGAGAGACCCTTATACCCTGAATGAAGTCCTATGCACTAAACTACTCTAGAGATGTTGCACTGAAAACTCCACGCCCTGAACGCGTATTTGGATGCACAAATATATAGACAATATGCCACATCATGACCTCATTCAGCATGACACTCTACCGAATGAATCCCTCATCTAGAAATTAGCTTCGGCTCAAAGAGAGCTCATTCGCAAGCACAACTTCTAGGAGGTTAGGAATGGTAATAGGGCTCTCTTCTGGGAGGATGCTTGGAATCATATGCCTCCCTTACAACAAATCAATGGCATAGAAGAGATTCAGACTCACTCCCACCAACAAGGAAATCATCTTATAGCTCATTACTGGGAACCTCAAACCAACTTTGAAACCTGGAGATCTTGGACAGCGAAAGAAAACTGGAATTGTAACTTCAACAGTGAAGATGAAAAAGCCTTCTGGACAACTCTCAACTCCAGAAGGATCCTTATCTTTGACAAGCCTGATAAACTCAGATGGGGTCATCAGTAGAATGGCTATTTCCCATCAAAGAGGCTTACAACCTCACTCACCCCGCACCTCCCCCACCCAAAGATGCTATTTGGGCGAATATTTTGGACTCTCACCTATGGCGGAAAATCAAAACCTTCCTTTGGCTTGTTGCAAGGAAAAAAATCCTTACCTGGGACCAGCTTCTCAGAAGGGGTTTCGTGGGTCCCTCGGTTTGTGTCTTATGCAACCAGCAGGAGGAAACCCAGGAGCATCTCCTCAATACCTGCATTTTTGCCTCTACCATCTGGGATTGGGGAATGACCATCTTTCGTCATTCCGACAGGCATAGGGAATACCTTAGCGCCACCATTTGGGACTAGCACATCGAGCCATTCTCTAATCCCATTTTGAACCGTAATTGGTTTCTCTTCCTCGGCTTCATCTTATGGAATATTTGGAAAGAGCGAAACAAAAGAATCTTCCAAGATAACTCTCTCCCTGTGACATGCCTCCAAGCTTGCATTCACTCCAATCTTCAGGAGACCTTGAGTCCGGAAGCTTGGTCCGACTCTGATCACATTTGTCTGCACCAGGAAATATTCATCATGGCGGATTGGAATTTCAATCTCAACTCTTCTCACCCCAGAACTTCCTCCCCAACCTCTTCCATCTGCGTTCCCACCTCCTGGTCACTGCTGTTGCACCCCCCCCATCAAACTCAACTTTGATGGAGCCTCTAAGGGAAACCCGGGCACCGCCGAAATTGGAGGGGTCTTCAGAGATATAATAGGGAACCCCATACACACCTACTCTGAGTACATTGGGACTACCACCAACAACATGGCCAAATTACTTTCTCTCAATACAGGCCTAAAAATTGCTCGCAGGGAAGGCTGGCCAGCGCTAACTATCAAAGGTGACTCTCAAATCATCATCAACACGGCTTATAAAATACACTGGGGCACCGCCCTCACCAAGTTTTCTAAACACTAGTGGTTGGAGTGGCTCAAAGAACATCTACATGATCATATTAAGGGCATGTGCAAGCTAATGAGGGTCACTTTTGGCACATTAGATGCAATAGAAAACTGAAAAATCAGGAATCCCTCAACTTACTTGGATTTTTTGAGATACTTACACAATATATCTTGCATTGAGTAAAAAAGATGAAATGTAGGAAATTGAATCACGTTTCCAAATATATAACTTTTATGTATTGAAAATTTGCATAGGTATGTCAAGTTTTATGTTTTCTAGCAGTCACTTTTTATTTTTTTGGCAAATGATAAGGTATATGTTTTTGTGGGTGCAGCCTTTCAATGCCTAAATGATGGTTTCGGGATACAAAAATTGGTAGACATATATAGAACCCGTAGCACTAATGCAGTGCTATTTTTCCAAAATTAAATGTTTAATTTTTAATTTTTTTTAATTATGTAAGTGATCAAACCTCAAGAACGGTACATCAAATGTGGGTGCAACCTTTGAAGCTCTTAATGTAGTTATTTTGACTTGGATTTTTTACAGCATGTAGAGGTCAGTGTCCTTTAGTGCAGCATACAAGTTTTTTTTTAAATGGTTCTGAAATGAAAAAGTACGGAATAAACACTAACAATATGTTTTTTGACCAATGGAGTGATGACACAAGAAAATTAGGAAATAAATAGAAAATATCAATATTTTTTTTTAAAAATTACATATTTGGAATCTGCATAAAAAATTCTATCTATCCCTAAAATTTCGTCACTAATGGTCAGGTGTGTCATGCTGTAAAGAGCGGTGGAAAACAGGCATACTCAGAAAAATACTGAAAATGTCAAATTAGCTATGGTCTAAAAATTCCTTAGCACAGGTTTGGTAAGTCCAAACCAGCCACATAGGACAGTGTCTGACACGCGGGCGCGGGAGGAGCAGGTGATTAGGTGCTCAGGAACACACACGCATTATGTTTAAATTCAAATAACGCGTGCGCGTTATATTTAAATTAAAATTTTAGTGTTTTGGCGCTCAATGTTATAAGCAACGCTCTAGCGTTATGTGTGTACATAACGCGCGTGCGTTATGGGATTAAATAACGCGTGCGCGTTATAATCTTCACAAATTTATGTTTTGAAGTGTTAGATTGGGTGAGATAAAGATAACGATAATGAGGATGATGAAGATGAAGATGATGATGGTGATGAAGATGAAGATGATGACAGTGATGAAGATGATGAAGATGATGGTGGTGATGATGATGATGATGATGATGAATATCATGATGAAGATGATGATGATGATGAATATGGTGATGATGATGATGATGATGATGATGGTGATGATGATGATGATGATGAAGATGATGATGATATTGAGGATGACGCAGATGATGATGATGATGATGATGATGATGCAGATGATGATGATGATGACGATGAAGATGATGGTGATGATGACCATGACGATGATGATGAAGATGATGAAGATGACGATGAGGATGATGATGATCATGAAGATGGAGATGACGACGATGATGAGGATGATGATGATGATGATTAAGATGGAGATGACGACAACGATGATGATGATGTACTCTCTCTTCTATGGTTTAACACCTCTCTCTCTCTCTCTCTCTCTCTCTCTCTCTCTCTCTCTCTCTCTAAACCCCCTCTCTCTCTCCCTAACCTTTCCCCCATCCCTAACCATCTTATTCTTTCTATCTCCCTCTTACTCCCCCTAGCCCAAAACCCCCTCCTCTCCCTATCCCTTACTAACCCGGGCTCTCTCAATCTCTCTCTATTCCCTACACCTCCACCTACCTCTAACCACACCTTCCATCTCTCTTTCAGAGTCCCTACAACCAACACCCTCTCCTCTCTCGCTCTCTCTCTCTCTCTCCTCCCCCCCCCAACCATTACTAACGCCCTCTCAGTCTCTCTCTCTCTCTCCCCCTCGCTAACCCCCGTCCTATCCCCTTACCCCTAACTAACCCCCCCTCTCTCACTCTCTCTTCCTTGCTTCTACACCTCTCTCTCTCTCCCTCTCTCCCTCTCTCTCTCTCGTAATCCCCCTTCCCCTACCACTACATTATGATGATGATGATGATGATGATGGTCATCATCGTCCTCATCATCTCCATCATTGTCGTCATCTCCATCATCATCTTCATCCTCATCATCATCCTCACCACCATCTGCATCATGATTGATGATTGGCCATCATCATCATCATCCTCTTCTTTATGATCACCATCATCATCATCTTCATCATCATCATCATCGTCGTCGTCGTCATCTCCATCTTCATCATCATCATCATCATCCTCATCGTCGTCGTCATCTCCATCTTCATCATCATCATCATCATCATCATCATCATCCTCATCACCGTCTTCAACATCATCATCGTCATCATCATCATCATCGTCATCTTCATCAGCATCATCATCATCCTCATCATCTTCATCGTCATATTCATCATCATCTTCATCATCATCATCATCATCCTCATCATCCTCATCGCCAACTTCATATTCATCATGATTGATTATTGATCATCATCATCATCATCGCCATCCTCTTCTTTATCATCACCATCATCATCCTCATCACCATCTTCATCATGATTGATGATTCATCATCATCATCATCATCGTCATCGTCATCAGCAACAGCATCATCATCATCCTCTTCTTCATCACCACCACCACCATCATCATCATCATCCTCATCATTCTCGTCTTCATATTCATCATCATCTTCATTATCATCATCATCATCATCATCACCACCATCTTCATCTTCATCATGATTGATGATTGATTATCATCATCAGCAGCATCATCATCATCATCATCACCATCTTCTTCTTTATCATCACCATCATCATCCTCATCACCATCTTCATCATGATTGGTTATTGATCATCATCATCGTCGTCGTCGTCATCATCATCATCCTCTTCTTGATCATCATCATCATCATCATCATCATCTTCTTCTTCTTCTTCTTCATCATATTCATCACCATCATCTTCATCATCCTCATCATCATATTCATCATCATCTTCATCATCATCTTCATCATCATCTTCATCATCACCATCCTCTTCTCTATCATCACCATCATCATTGTCATCGTCATCATCATCATCATCATCATCCTCATCATTGTCGTCATCGTCGTTGTCGTCATCTCCATCATCATCTTCATCATCATCATCATCATCCTCATCATCGTCGTCATCTCCATCATCATCTTCATCACCATCATCATCCTCACCACCATCTTCATCATGATTGATGATTGATCATCATCATCATCCTCTTCTTTATGATGATGATGATCATGATCATCGTCGTCATCGTCATATTCATCATTATCTTCATCATCATCATCATCATCCTCATCACCATCTTCATCTTCATCATGATTGATGATTGATCATCATCATCATCGTCGTCATCATCATCCTCTTCTTTATCATCACCACCATCATCATCATCATCATCTTCATCACCATCATCCTCATCATCCTCATCGTCATATTCATCATCATCTTCATCATCATCATCCTCTTCTTTATCATCACCATCATCATGATCGTCGTCATCATCATCATCATCATCATCATCATCATCATCATCATCATAGTCATCGTCGTCGTAATCATCTCCATTATCATCATCATCCTCACCACCATCATAGTCATCGTCGTCGTCATCATCTCCATTATCATCATCATCCTCACCACCATCTTCATCATGATTGATGATTGATCATCATCATCATCATCCCCTTCTTTATGATCACCATCATCACCATCATCACCGTCATCATCGTCATCATCATCATCCTCATCATCCTCGTCACCATATTTATCATCATCATCATCATCATCATCATCATCATCCTCATCACCATCTCCATCTTCATCATGATTGATGATTGAGCATCATCATCATCCTCTTCTTTATGATCACCATCATCACCTTCATCATCATCCTCATCCTCATCATCCTCATCATCCTCGTCATCATATCCATCATCATCATCATCATCATCATCCTCATCACCATCCTCATCACCATCTTCGTCTTCATCATGATTGATGATTGATCATCATCATCATCCTCGTCATCCTCGTCGTCATATTCATCATCATCTTCATCATCATCACCATCATCATCATCCTCATCACCACCTTCATCTTCATCATGATTGATGATTGATCATCATCATCATCATCATGATCGCCGCCCTCTTCTTTATCATCACCATCATCATCCTCATCACCATCTTCATCATGATTGTGTATTGATCATCATCACCATCATCCTCTTCTTTATCATCACCATCATCATCATCATCATCATCAATTTCATCATCATCATCATCATCATCATTTTCATCATCATCATCATCCTCATCACCATCTTCAACATCATCATTGTCATCATCAGGGTATTTTTTAAGGATTATAAAAGTATACTTAAGTATAGTATTCTAGGCGATTATTTTGGATTGAAAAAACATAAATATAGATTGGTAGGCGAATAATAAATATGAAACATACAATTTACTACTAAAATTTGTAAATTTTGGCGAATATTGTGATAAAAAAACATATTTTATGTATATATAGGCGATATTAGAGACTAAAAATGACCAAATAGCGAATTTATTTTTTGAAAAAAGGCCCAAAAAATAGCCAATTGGCGAAATTTCGCCCCTAAAAATTTCCCTAGTCATCATCATCATCAGCATCATCTTCATCCTCATCATCCTCGTCATCATATTCATCATCATCTTCATCATCATCATCACCATCATATTCATCATCATCTTCATGATGTTCAGCATCATCGTCATCATGATATTCATCATCATCATCATCATCCTCATCATTGTCTTCATCTTCATCATCGTCTTCTTCATCATCTACTACTCCCCCTAGCCAAAGCCCCCTCCTCTCTATTTCCCTCCCCTCCTCTCCCTAGCCCTTACTAACCTGGGCTCGCTCATTCTCTCTCTCTTCCCTACACCTCCACTTACATCTAAC